>JAXFYN010000094.1:748232-803960 GCA_036172215.1 Camellia granthamiana | reverse complement strand
GCTAGGAGTGGACAAATCTCAGGTCGGACCAAGCTACCGTTGTATAGTAAAAAAATGTGTTATCCCAAGTCCGGCCTGGCCCGGCTTAACATCGAACCTAATCTAGTCATTCTAAGCTCGGCCTTAAAATTTAAATTTCAAGCGCGCCCACTTAACCCTATAAATATGAACTATTATTTATTTATTTTTTTATAATTATTTTCATCTTGAATTGATATTAAATTATTTAAATTATTTTATTTATTATTTAAATTTAGAATGTTAACAAAATTCAATGATAAAATAAATATAATTTTTAATGAATGTATTAATTTAAGCTCTAGAAAGAAGTATATATACATATATATATATATATATTCTTGTGTTTTATATTTTTTTATTTTATTTTATAATTAAACTAGTACAAAATTACAATTAATATTTTATAAATGGGTGGCAGGTTGAGTTGGGCTAGAACTTTTTATCTCAAGTTTAGTCTAGATATTAAATGGGTATAAAATCTTAGTATAGTTCAGTCCTATGAAGAAAACAAAATTTCCAAACACTAAAAATATTGTGCTCGACTAGACGGGGTGGGTGGGCCAGCGGGTTAATGAACACCTCTACTTTATGCCTCAATTAGTGGGAACTTTATGTTAAATATTCAAAACTTTCAAGCTAAAATCCCAGCCCATCCCTACTTTGTACTTGACATAAACGCAAGAGGGAGATGAACTTTATCAGAATTGATTTAATTGAAATTTTGGAGTAAAATGATGAGCTTAGTATGTAATGAATGAGAATGATTTGTGTAGTATCCATAAATCACCACTTAAGTACCATAAAAATAATTTAAAAAATTTAATCAAGAGATGGCTCTTGTCTACTTTAGTTGTATTTGTTGCTTCCATTAGTTTTTGAACGGAATTTGTTGCTTCCATTCAGTGCCGGCTTAAGCACAAGGCAGGTAAAGCATGTGTTTAGGACTTACAATTGTGAAAAGGCCCCAAAATTTTGGGAAAATTCTCAAAGGCCTCAAAATTTTCAAAATTTCCAATACGCCAAAAAAACTTATTTATGTTTTTTTAAAAAAACCAAGACCATCCAACGAATCAAATATAATCATTTTCTTATATTAACATAATTATTATTATTATTATTTTTAATTATAGAAAAAAGACAAATTCTATTTTACTATTTTATGTGTTGCTTGCCTCATGTTCTTTAGAAATAAATACACCATTTCTTGTGGTTTGTAAACTACCATTTGACATTCCTTTCAAATTAGTCGTAAGTGTGAAACACTTGCCTCATAAGAGTATTTTCACTTAAGCCGTTAACGGCATAGATAGTGCATTTTAGTCTGCAAATCATACTAGGTTATGTGTTTATTTTCAAATGCTAAGAAGTAAACCACACCTAAAGAACAAGTGAAATTTGACCTAAAAAATTCATTAACGACCTCGTAAATCTAATATTGATGAAGAAAAGAGTGTTGGTTCTATAGTGGTTTTTTTTTTTTTTTTTTTTTTTTTTTTTTGATTTTGAAAAAAAGAATTTGTAATTAATTTTTCAAATTTATGTTTTATTTAGGTCTCATATAATATATTTAATGGTAAAAATTAAATAGAATGTAACAAAAATGCTGTATTGAACTAATTTGAAAAGTTAGAAGGTTTAATAGAACAAAAAAATAATAGAAGAAGAGAATAAGTTCAAGGCTTTTGGCATAATTTATTGACACAATACATTTATTTTTTTCAAAAACTAAATATAAAAGGCCACGTTTAAATTGTTGCTTTATGCCTCAAAGTTTCTTGAGCCGGCCTTGCTTCCATTGATTATATAAATTTCCTTTCTTTGTCCTATTTTTTTACTTTAATATATACATTATATATATATATCTATATAATAAGGGAAGATGGTTTTTGAAAATGTATAAAAATGTCTTAGAGATACATTTAATTTGGACGGCTGAGATGATTTGTTTTTATTCATTAAAGGGTGAGATGCTTTGTGACATTTTCACATTCCCGCCCAAAACAATCCCTCTCTCGCTCTCTCTGCAGCGTCCCACCCACGCACTTCTCTCTCTCTCCCTCTCCAACTTCTCAAGTGTCAATCTCTCTCTCCTCAGAGATCTCTCTCTCTTCCTCTCCCTTCCCCTCATTTCGCAATAGCTTCAATTCGCAACCCTCCCACCCGATTTCTGAAGGCTAGGGTTTCTGATTAAGAACCGAGTTCGCTCCTCCCACCACCATAGCCTCCGCCGCCGTCTTTTCTTTCCCTCACTGCTTCGAACCCCGATTGGAGCTCTCCGATACCTCTGTCCCTCTCTCTCTTTCTCTCTATGGTTCATGTTTAAATTGTTGATTCATGGTTTCTGGTTTATCATCATTTCCGTTTATGGTTCATGGCTTATTATTTGGTGAAACAGAGCTACTTCAAAGCTACACCAAACCTAAGGCTTCTATCTGTGCAAGGTAATATTTCTGTCTCTATTCCCCTTCTCTCTCTATTTCCCTTCGTTTTCTTCTCTTGCCATTTTCTCTCTATTTGGTTCTGGTTTTTATTAAATACTCTCAATTGTTGATAATTTAAGTTATAATCTTAGTTTAGAATTTGGGTTTATATATCTGGGTTTATATATTTGAGTTAGAATTTGGAATCATGTTGGTCTAACACTCTGGAATCATCTAGGTTTATATATCTAGATATCATGTTGTTGTGTAGTTTATACACTCTAGTTCTCTCTTTCATTTGGTGGTAATATCTTCTATGAAGTTTTTTAGGTATTCTAGGTGATTCTCAATCATTTTGATTTAGGTATTTTCTAGATTCTCAATCACTCTGGTTAGAATTTTGTTTTTCTATATGTTCAAGAAACTGATATGGGTTTCTATATTTTTAGGTATTTGGATTGCTCTAAACTGATATGTTTTTCTATATGTTTGTGTTTGTGTTTGGCTGGGCAAAAGAATAATTTCTCCTAGGTTTCCTTTTTTTTTTCTTTCCTTTTAAACAAAGCCCAAAGTAATTGTTTGTGTTTGTTATTTTTTTTAAACTCCATACATATGATAAAATGCTTAACAAAGCCAAGATAGTTAGGTTTCTGTGAATGCATTTAACAGAGGGACAACGTTGAAACTTCTTAATATATTGAACGTTGAAACTTCTTAATATATTGAAAGTCAAGTTATTTATGTGTTTATGGGATATTTATGTGTTTCTTTGATTTGGAAAACAAGAAGAATTATATTAAAATTGGGAAATTATTGGTGAAATTGATATTGATGATATTTACACTTACTAACAGAGTATGTACACCCACCTTCCATTGAGTATGTACACCCACCTTTCATTGTTGTTTGGGATGTCCCAAAATAGTTAACCATCCTGAAAAGCCAAGAAATTAATACTGTTATCATCATTTTGTTAAGTTTGAATGCATTTAATAGATGGACAACTTTGAAAATTCTTACTATACTATTAAAGAGTAAACATATTAACTCATAAATTTAATTTTTTTTCTTTCCTTTTAAACAAAGCCCAAAGTAATTGTTTGTGTTTGTTATTTTTTTTTAATGGAATATGATAAGTACTAAATTAACAAAAATAAATAAAACATGATATGCTTTTCAGTTGTCTTTGTAAAATAGATAGATGGAGAGACATTATACTACAGTTTGATTCTTCATCAAACAGAATAATTAAGCTGATATTACCGCAATATTCATGCCACGCCACGCCACACCTCACCTCACTCACTAATGATTTTGAAAGAGTTATTTGTTATGATTGGCAGCACTTATTAATTGTCCTATTGGTTCAAAGAGGTTTTATTATTTGTTTGGATTTGTTTTCTGGGGGTGTAAATTGATACATGGACCAATTGTTAACCAAACACTTCTAACATTTTTTTTTTAATTTCTTTTTGTTGCTCACTCACTAATGATTTTGAAAGAGTTATTTGTTATGGCTGGCAGCACTAATTAATTGTCCTATTGGTTCAAAGGGGTTTTATTATTTGTTTGGATTTGTTTTCTGGGGTGTAAATTGATACATGGACCAATTGTTAACCAAACATTTCAAACATTTTTTTTATTTCTTTTTGTTGCTCACTCACTAATGATTTTGAAAGAGTTATTTGTTATGATTGGCAGAACTAATTAATTGTCCTATTGGTTCAAAGGGGTTTTATTATTTGTTTGGATTTGTTTTCTGGGGGTTTAAATTGATACATGGACCAATTGTTGACCAGACATTTCTAACATTTTTTTATTTCTTTTTGTTGCTCACTCACTAATGATTTTGAAAGAGTTATTTGTTATGGTTGGCAGCACTAATTAATTGTCCTATTTGTTCAAAAGGGTTTTATTATTTGTTTGGATTTGTTTTCTGGGGCTTTAAATTGATACATGGACCAATTGTTAACCAAACAAACAATTTTTAATTTCTTTTTGTTGCTCACTCACTAATGATTTTGAAAGTGTTATTTGTTATGATTGACCGCACTAATTAATTGTCCTATTGGTTCAAAGGGGTTTTATTATTTGTTTGGATTTGTTTTTTGGGGCTGTAAATTGATACATGGACCAATTGTCAACCAAACATTTCTAACATTTTTTTATTATCAATAAATCTGCTGATACATATCAATTAACAAATCTGCTGATCATTTATTTTATTTATTTTGAAAGAGTTATTTGTTATGATTGGCAGCACTAATTAATTGTCCTATTGGTTCAAAGGGGTTTTATTATTTGTTTGAATTTGTTTTCTGGGGGTGTAAATTGATACATGGACCAATTGTTAACCAAACATTTCTAACATTTTTTTATTTTCAATAAATCTGCTGATACATATCAAACAAAGAATCTGCTGATCAAACAAAGAATCTGTTGATATGTATCAACATCTGATCAAATTTTATCTGCTAATATGTATCAATAAATCTGCTGATACATATCAAAGTTTACATTCAAAGTATAAATAAATTTCATTCAAAGTTCTATCAGTTTATCTGTTGAAATTTTATCTGCTGATATGTATTAATAAATTTCATTCAAAGTTCTATCAGCTAATTTGTATCTCTATCTGATTGATTGGGGTAAATGATTTCTTTTCATTTTATATTGTTGGGTTTGAATTTTCTAGAATTCTCTCTAAAATTATCAAATTTACATTTGTCTTTCACACACACGTATGAGCGAGTCTTGCATTCACAATAGCTGGAATTTTTTTTAACACTAATTAACACCCTTTCTAACACTGTCAATCTGTCATCATAAGCATTACTTGAACACACCATCTCTATTACAATCCTAGAACAATATTACATACTGGAGACCTAACAATGAAATACAATATTACATGTGTGTGCGTGTATTGGAGAATAAAACTAAAATTTCACCATCTTAAGTTCTTAACCACAAAACTACGTAACTGAATTTTTTAAAGATTTAAATGAAATAGCAATAGAACTATTCTGTTTATATAAAATACCAAACGATTCAAATTGTGAGATGGGTTTTTATATTTTGGTTAAACATCACTGGTTAGAGTTGATCTCAAGCATTGCCCATTTGTGGAGGTAATTTATCTTTATTGATTGTAATTTATCTATATAGATTTGGTTAGACATCAAACACATTCCCTTATAGTAGGTATGGTTAATGATCAGAAAACTGGTAGTGTAGTATGCTTAATACATATATGGTTGGAGATCATCTAGCATGCTTAATACACCATTGAGTGTTATTCTTTGTTACTTTTTAATCTGAATGTTATTCTCTGTTTCTTTTCTTTTTTTCATTACCAAGATGAATTCAACTTGGTTGTTGATTTAGATTTTGTTATTTCTTTTTTTTTCCCTATTAGTTGGTGAATTTTTATTTTTATTTTTATTTTTTTTGAAGCACATTAGTTAATGATAGGGCTTTTTTTTTTCCTTTTTTTTTTTCCCCTTTGATTTGATGTCCAAGTCTAAATTTATGACTTATTTGTTCTATTTTTTTATTTTTATTTTAATACTAATACAATTTGTTATTGAAGTCATTAATTATTGAAGTGATGAACATAAGCACGGAGAGAAGCCTATAGATCACCACCATAGGTGGTGATGGTGTAGTTGGTGGTGGTGGTGGTTTGTTGGTGAAGAAGAGAGGGAGGCAATAAAGTATGACTCAGATGGTAACTTGAGACTACCATCTATATCACCACCACCACCAGGTTTTTCTTTCTCACCTTCTTTTCCATCATTATTTACACCGTGCCTTCAGGCACGGGCAGACCACCTGGTTTTGTTAACTACCAGCTGCTTGAGATGAATAGGTGAGTTCATCAAATCAATCCTTTAAATCAACCTTTTCCCTTGTTGCAATTCAAGACTTCCTTCATCAAACACATTGAAAACAGTAGGTACGGTTTAACTTGATTTTTATTTTTTTGAAGTACATTAGTTAGTGTGATTTTTATTTTTTTGAAGTACATTAGTTAGTGTTATTGCACATGGTTAAATCGGAATGGAAGTGTTTATTCATTCTCTTCATGGGTTTTAGGTTCATTGAAGCGTATGTGGAAATAATTCGACAACCTTATGTATGGGGTGGAGAGCTTGAGTTACTGATGGCATCCCATGTTCTCAAGTGAGTTCTATCCACTGTTTCAGTGAAGCATTTATGTTGTCAGTATGAAGCAATTTATGGGAAAAAAACAATATCATAGTGTTCATTAAAGTGTTTTTGCATATTGCCTCATATACAATGGTATTTGTCTATTTATTAGTTTGACAGAAGGGTTTGTTTCTAAAAAGTTATATTTGACACTGTTAGTTGAATTGGATGGGCATACATAGGGACATGTGAATGTGGGATTTCTGGGTTTTTGACCGTTGGTTTATCTAAATACAAATTTACCTCTTATGGTTTGTGAGATTTTGTTCGTTCTTGGGTTTGAATCACACTTCAAATTTTTAAGTGGTTTTGTTTTAACTGTTATGATGCTGAAAATTATGGTTATGTCTTAATTGTTATGATGCTGAAAATTATCTCCGATGGTAGTGTCGTTTTCTTTAATCTTGATATTTTATGATGCTGAAAATGTTATTTGGTGTAAGTATGTCATATTCTGCCATTGATTAAACTTTGAGCTATTAGTTCACAATTGGTGGCTTGCTGCAACTGAAAATGCTATTTGGTGCAAGTATGTCATATTCTGCCATTTATTAAACTCAATTGATTAAATTCTGGGAACTCTTTGAGCTACATTATTATTAAAGTATTAGGAAATGGATGAGTATCTATATAATAAAGCATGACAGTTTTTGAAAATATTTGGCATGCTTTTATTATTTATGTTAAAACCCAAACTTCAATTGTTCTTTCAAGTTTAATGCCCCACAACTCAGCAAGATTATATTACCCGTCTATTGTTCTTTCAAGTTTAATGCCCTTTTTCCATTGTTGATTATGAAAACTTACGGGGCACTTAATTGCACTTAATTGCATTTGTTGATTATGCCTTTTTCCACATGTACTGAATCAAGTAAGTTTTTACTTCTCCTGTTGGCACACTTGGGCTCCAACCAATTGAAGTTTCTTCCTAGTTTTTAAGAAAGGAAAGGTGAACACAGGTTGATAGACTGTTTAAGGTTTATATATATAATCCAACCCCCAGTTGATAAACTGGAAGAAACAATATGAATTAGTCTTGATGATTATATTTTATGATGTTTGATTATTGCATTGAAGTGCATGACTGGTTTGACTTTTGTCTTGCAGTATTTACCATTATATAATTTTGAAACTTGAAAAACTTTTTTGGCTTCTTTTGCTAAGTCCTCAAACCCAACATTTTTGGCTTCTTTGGCTTCTTTTGCTAAGTCCTCAAACCCAACTTCCCAAACATAGGCTATATAATTTATATTAGATCAGCAGCTCTTCTCTAATAAGTTTGCCTTATTGTACTGAGTGCTTAATACATGCACTATTTTTGATCCATTATTTGTAGATCTCCATGATGGATTAATGAAGAAATTAATTGTTGTAAACAAAGGTAGTGTCATAGAATTTTAGTAATTCAGTAAGGGAAATTGCACCAATGATAGCTATTCATCATTATTTACACCGTCCCTTGAGGCACGGGCATACGCTAGTATATATAATAAGGTAAGAAGGTTTTTGAAAATATATAAAAATATCTAAGATATACATTTTGTATCGGTGGCTGAGATGATTCCTGATCAAATTTGATGATCAGATTTGTTTGACCCAAAATATGTTTTACACCCATCTTTCCTCTCTTCTCTCACCAGCTCTGCCCACTTTCATCATTCCACTACTCCCTCATCTCTCTCTTTCTTTCTCTCCCTCTCCCTCTCTCTCTCTCTCTCTCTCTCTCTCTCTCTCTCTCTCTCTCTCCAGAAAGTATAGCAACTATCTCTATCTCTCCCCTCTTCTCCCCTCCGGTGAAGACCAGCCGCCACAACACAAAAGCCCACATTCGCAACTACAACAAATGCAATCCCCCTCTCTCTTTCTACACATCTCATTCTCGGTCCTGCCCTCGCCAAGTCGCCGCTCTGACGCCCTTCCCTGCCAAAGTTGTTCTTCAAGAAGGTTCAACAGATTCAAAATATATCTTGAATCTGGTTCTGTTGTTTATTGTTGTTGTTTTTGTTGTTGCCTTAGAGAAGTCGATTCACATTCGGAGGAAATAGGTTCTGCGTCTCTGGATGATGATTTGTGAAGTTGATTCGATTATAGTTTCGAGAGAGACGTTAGGGGAGACAGATTAGGGCTCGAAAGAGTGAAGTAAAGTAGATTAACGCTGGAGAGATTGAGAGCGAGGGGACAGATCAGAGATAAGAAGTATGAGGATGTGTGTGTATATCTGATGATGAAGTTGTTACTTTGTTTTCTCAAATGGGTCTCTACCATTATTGCATGAGAGTTAGAGGTGGTAATGGTTGCAAAGCTAGAGATAACAATGGTAGCTTGTGAATATAAACTTCTTCTTTCCTTAATTTTCTTGTGAAAATGAAGGAAAATAAGAGATGGATTCTGCTAATTGTTTTCTTTTACTGTTTTTTATGTTGTTTTGAGGTTAAGTACTGTTTGGATGAGCAATTAATTGAAGTGGGTTATGGGTTGATTGGAAGATGGGTTTTGCAAAGTAAGAATTGCAGATTGTTTTGAAGAAAAATCTGCAAGAAAATGAAGAACAGAGTACGAGAAAGATAGTTTGCAAAAACTGCAATTCTCTGAAATCGTGTGTGATTTTCCTACCCTGTAGACATCTTTGTTCTTGAGTTTGGTATTGATATTTTGTTACTCTAATTTTTTTTTTGGATGTCTTTTGTTTTGCTGTCATTTAAATGTAAATTGTGTTGATTTCTTTAATTGCTGCCATGTATATCCCAACTGTGAGTGTTGATTTCCGACCACACAACCAAAAAGGGAACTCAGCTGGAGAGCACCAACAGAATAGATTAAGCCCAACAACCTGTAACAAGAATATGAGAATTCCCTGGTGGTTCGTCCACATGGGGGCACTCTAAGGATCAAGTCAGTAAACTTTATCTCTCACAGATAGCAAATAGTACTTAAACTCACAAGAAAAAACTTACCTCAAACCCACAAGGGTGCTCTGCTTTTATAACTAGCAGTGACCTGACCCCTTAAAAGCCTTACTTCAGTAGACTCAGGCTCAATGCTCATCCTGGACTCTTAGCTAGATAAGGATGAACTCTCCATGAGCCTTATCCATATCCAGACTGAGACCCTCCCTTATTTTTAGGACTCTTGTCCCTTATTCGGATACCTCGGGATTCCGGCATTACTGCTGAGCATTTTAGCAACATTATGATCATCTCAGCAACATAACTCATCCACGTGGCACCTTAGCCGACATCTCGGGCTATCTTAGCCATGTGGCGTCATTCGCAAAATACTTCTCCACAACTGCCCCCTAGGTTCTATTACTTCAGCTACCTGAGGTGATGGAACTTACCTCGTTTGACCACCCAACATGTTGGATCAAATATGCATATACTACTTCGATTGAGATCATGACTCGTCAGCTTCAAGTAACTAAGACTCAGTTGCCCCTTTTCTTTTTTTTTTTTTTTTTTTTTATCAAGAATCAAGAACCAAGTTCTTTTAAGCATTTTAACAGACTTGTATCCTCTCGCCGAGGTTACTGCCTCTTTATTTCACGAATTTCAAGAGTTCCAACTGCGCATGAGCTGTCATGTACAGTCGTTTCAATCATTTCTTCCATGTGTCTATTTCTCACTGGCTCGTACCTGACATGTGACATCAGACCGAGTCGTTTATGCCTACGCTGCCTGACAGGCACGTTGTCCAAGGCAGCTCATTACGCTTTGCCGCATTTTTGCATTTTTGACAAAACTCTCTCTCTCTCTCTCTCTCTCTCTCTCTCTCTCTCTCTCTCTCTCTCTCTCTTCATCTCTTCACCTATGCAAATTGAATTTCTCTCTTTTCTCAAATTTTCTCTCTTTAAACTCTCTTTCTCAAACCACCATTTTCAAGCTCTGTAACTGCTCCATGTATCACCACCGGCAAACTTTTCAACATCTGATTCGGATCATTCATGTTGTCCGACTCTGGCAATCTTTATCCCGGCATTCATTTCCTCGGTTTCACCATGTAAGTCTTTGATTTCCTTTTTTTTCATTCTTGTTTTATACTATTCTTGAATATGTCATTGTTGTGAGCTGTTTGCACGCTCCCACTGTTCCTTGTATCAAATTCCACACTCATTCCCGGACTTGCTTGCCATTTTTCATGCTTTAGACATTGCAAATTAATTCCTATTCTTGAATCTGTTATTTGCCTTACATTGTATCTGTAATCACTTCTGTGTTGCTATTGAATCTATATTCCTGCTTAATCCTTCCGTATGTGCTTTTTAACATATATTTTTGCCCTGGTATGATGCTCACAAATTTGTCGTTGCCTTTGATTGTTTTGCTCATATGTTTCTTGTTTCTGCTTTCTTGCTCTTTGTTATGTCACACACACCATTACACATTTGGGATCATATTTTGGTTGCGATTCATATTTCTGCTCCCATTTCTTGAATACTCACCACTACACTGATCATATCTATGGTCTTGAATGTTTGGCACTGTTCTTGTCATATTTTTATTTGTCTCTTTCTGAATTATGTTTCTTTTCTGTTTTTCTTGCTTTGTTTCTAGATTTCTGTTTTCGAATATTGTTCACTTGCATAGGTTTTTAGGTTTAGGATTTGACTTAGAAACTTACAATTAGGAAACCTGAAACAAATCCTCCATTTGATCTTCTAAACCCTTACCCTAGTGCTCGTTTAGGGTTTTGCCGAGGTCTTTAGATCCACATCAACCTTTTTTCTCTAAAATCTAGCACCAATTACTTCAAGCCGACATCATGGGGATGTTTAGGTAGAGGGTAGACACTCCTAGTAAACTTGAGTACTTCCTCTGAAAGTTCTCTATCCCTGCTGATGTCCACCTCAGGTTGGCTAGCAAAGAGGACTCTATGATGCCTGGAAAGGATTACATGCCCTTCCCAGTAGCTTCCATTATTGAGTGTGGAATTAGGTTTCCTTTAAACATCCTCTTCCAAGAAGTCTTGCACTTCTACAAACTTAACCATGTGGAAATTGCTGTCAACACATTTAGGGTTATCAATGGCATAGCTGAATTGGCACACCGAGAAAACACTAGGATCACCCTAGTCGATATCCAATTCTATTATGCAACGTGTGGACTTAAGTCAACCAGTGGCTACACCTACTATCTGAAGCCTAGATCCACTGTATTCAAACTCATAGCCGACCTCCCAGACTCCAATAAAGGTGTTGGAGATGACTACCTGATTTTCTCGAGCAATTGGGAATTTGCACCTGATGACGATCTTCATCTCTTTTCTCTACGCCGAGGAGTTTTTAGAGAGGATGAGGGTAAGAACTTAGTTGTCCTATAGTTCTATTTTTGTTTGACACTTGGTAACTTATTTCTCCTATCAGTCCTAATGTCCTTGTCTGGTTTTTTCCAGATCTTCCTCAGCCGAGCAAGGAATTTCGGCAGTCCTATGTCCCAAGCCAAGATCTGAAGAGGCTCATGGATCTCCCCCTTGAAAAATGAAAGGTCTCCCTCCTACTAAATTTTATGCCAACCTGCCGGTCTCTGCTTCCCGACGTCCCAAAGAGCAAGACATCGGCAGCCACTCAACCAGCAATTTCTTCGACTAGGCCAGATCAAGCCTCTTCATCAGATCCAATGGACCAACTGTCCATATCAGTTCCAGCTCAACTAATTCTACCATCACAACACCAACATCGTCGCTAAGTTCCCAATGCTCCCCCAGAAGGACTCAAAGTCGAAAGCCCCGAGATTCAAAGGCATTGGCTTACGATCCAACTAACCCTCACCCTTCAATAGCCCTTCCTGCCATCAACTTTGGCACCAGAGTTACAGTTGCAACAACCGCTGAGGAAATAGGGCGCAAACAGGCCGTAGTTGAAGACCTCCTCACCGACATTCCAAGCGTTGTTACTGTCTAGTCCTCGTCCCAATCCCAGCCAAAACCCAAACAAAAAAGGGTAAAAAAAGGTTAAGGAAAAAGCCACAGTGACTTAGGTTCCTTCTAATTCTGAGGACCCTGAGGACATGGTGCCAATATCTAAACTGGCTGACATTGAAAAAAGGCCAACCGAAGCCGTATCATCTGACGCTCCACTATCTAAGAAGTTGAGGTCTAATTGCTTAGGGGGTGGGAGCGGCTTCCCCTACGATCAGACCTAGGCCCCCGAGGTCATGGTTGGTGACTGACCTCTGAGAGCTGGAGACAGTGTGATTGAAAGCATAGAGGTCAACACCGCTCTTTCTGTGGATGTGCTCCTTCCAGCCGATATGAACCAAATGGCCGAGCTCTATGAATACGAGAATTTCGTACTTGTGATGCAGCACTTAGTCTTGGTAAATTTCTTAACTTTCTTTCTTCTATTTCAACTTTAGCTTTTTAATACTTAACCAAAGTTTTCGAACCTGTTCTTTTTCTTGCAGGCTATCCAGTGTGCTCATTCTTATGCGGTCAGGACCGAGTTGATGAAGAAGGATTTGGTGAAGAGAACTTAGGAAGCTACTAATCTCCTCACCTCACTCAACAAGGCCTAGACCAACAACCGAAGTCTGATGGATAAGGTCAAGGCTGCCCAGCACAAAGCTGAGGATGAGGTAAAAGATGCCGAGGAGAAAGCCAAGGCAGCTGAGGTGAAGTACACCAAGGCCCAGGCCAAGGTTACTGAGGCCAAGGCTAAGCTAGGCAAGGCAAAAGAGGCGAAGGAGACTGAAATCAAGGCCGCCGACGAGAAGGCTTATGCTGAGGGCCAAGCCAATGTTCGTGACCAGTATAAGGCCCAAGTCAATTACTTGGGCTGGATGGCTGCTCTCAACAAGTTATTGGTTCCCGTTGACTCGCCACTTCGGGACATCACTCAACTGGAGGTGCCCTTCGCTCTTTCTCCCAACAATTCTGAATCTGAGGTCGAAAATGAAGGCGATGTCAAAGCCGAAGCCGTAACTAAGGCCGAGGTCGCTGCGAGGTCCAAGTCCCCAACTCTTAACGATCAAGTCTTGGACTTGACTAGAAAGGAGAAAGATAAGATCCCCAAAGATACCTCTATCCACAAGGCTACATCTGAGGCCGAAATCAATTCTGTCGAGAAGAGTCTGGACCAAAACCTTCTTGAGATCGATGCTAAAATTGAAGCAAAGAAGTATGCCCAGCTACCTACCGAGGTTGAAACAACTTTAATTGCCGAGGCAGGGCAGTCTGCGGACAATGTTGAACATCGCAAACTTAGTTCAACTCTACCATATGGCAAGTCTTAGTTATTCATCATGTTTCGTACCGAAACATCGCAAACTTAGTTCAATTCTACCATATAGCAAGTCTAAGTTATTCGTCATGTTCACTATAGGAACATCGTCATAAGACTGTTCAGTTCTATCGCACAAGTTTCAACAATATTTCATAAAAACAAAATCGAGCTAGCATTTTATTAATACTTCAGCTAATAAAATCTTTACATAAATCTCAAAAAACAGAAATTATTGGTAAAAAAACTTCAAATTGCTGGTGTTCTAGGGTCTTGGGAACTTCTTGTCATCATTGTCTTTAAGCCGATACGCGACATTGCCAGCGACCGAGGTGATTTGATATGGTCCTTCCCAGTTTGGGCCAAGCTTGCCCTCCTTGGGATCCTTCTTATTGCCGACAACCTTTCTAAGGACGAGGTCCCCAATCTGAAATTCTCTAGGGTTAACCTTCTTGTTGTATGCCCTAGCAAGTTGCTGCTGGTATGCCCCCAGGTGAATTGTTGTTCTCTCCATTCTTTCTTCTATCAGAGCAAGATCTCGGGCAAGGAATGCCTCATTAATTTCATTCTCCACTCCCTAGGTTCTGATTCCAGGGATGCCGATCTCTAGTGGGATGACTGCTTCAGTGCCATGTGCCATGGTAAATAGAGATTCTCCAATGGATCTTCTTGATGTAGTCCGACATGCCCATAAGACATTGGGTAATTCCTCCACCCACTTACCCTTGGCAGCTTCAAGCCTTTTCTTGATCCCATTCAAGATGGTCTTGTTGGATGCCTCTGCTTATACATTACTTTGGGGAAAGCTAGGAGTAGAATAATAGTTCTTGATTTTGTATTTTGTATAGAAGTTTTTGATCAATTTGCTGTCGAATTGTGTGCCATTATCTGCTATTATGGCTCTTGAGATTCCAAATCTAGTGATTATGTTCTTCCAGATGAAATCTTTCACATCCACATCTTGGATTTTGGAAAAGGGTTCAGCCTCTACCCACTTTGTGAGGTAGTTAATTGCTATTAGTAGGAGCTTCCTCTGTCCAGTTGCCTGGGGCAATTGCCCAACAAGATCCATGCCCCATTAGAAAATGGCCAAGGACTGGATATTGGATTCAGATCTGCAGCTGGTTGGTGTATCAAAGATGCGAACCTCTGACACTTCTCACATTTCCTCACATAGGCTTCAACATCCTTCTGCATGTAGGGCCACTAGTATCCCTGAGATATGGCCCCGTGAGCAAGCAATCTGTCCCCAGTATGGCTTCCACATACTCCCTCATGGATCTCATACAAATAGTCTTGAACTTGGGATGGATACACACATCTCAGAAGGGGTCCAGTAAAGGACCTTCTGTACAGATGGCCTTCTGTTGATAGACAGAACCTGGCTGACTTCAACTTGGTCTTGTGCGTTTCTTTTCTGTCTGCTGGCAGCCTGCCATTCTTGAATAACATAACTATGGCGTCCATCCAGCTTGCACACATCTCCACGCACATTGATTCGTATTTGGTTATCAGGGGCTCTATACTTGGGCCTGACAGATAATCTACTATTATTGTCCTTGTCGCACCTAATTTCATCACGCTCGTTAGGTTAGCCAGGGCGTCAACGTAGGTATTATCATCTCAGCTAACCTGCTGTAGTCAACAAATTTTAAACCGTGTTTGTAGCTTGACAACCTCCTTGACATGGGCTATCATTCTCTCATCTCGGGCTGCCTACTCACGCGTTGCTTGATTTACAATGAGCTTGGAGTCAAAGAAGACTACCACCTCGTCGACTTCCATAACTGCCACTAGCCTTAGTCCAACAATTAATGCCTCGTACTCTACTTCGTTATTTGAGGCCTTAAACCTCAAATGAATAGACTGCTCTATCATTTGCCTATCTAGCGATATTAACACTACTCTTACCCTCACTCCCTGCCGGTTGGAGCTGCCGTCGACAAAGAGCAGGAAGGAGTTTCCGATATAGATATCGTAGGGGTTTTGGTTTCTTTTCTTTCTTCTGCTCTGCTATTGTGGGGTTCTTTGGCCCCAACTGGATTTCTTCTTGTTCTCCTGGACACCCCAAGCCGCGGCTCACTGGAGCTCACCTTGGGATCGCACCTAGAGTGAACTCGGCTACAAAGTTGGCTAGAACCTGGCCCTTGATTGCTGTTCTAGGCCTGAATTCCAAGTTGTACTAGCCCAACACCACTGTCCATCTGGCTACCCTACTTGTTAGGTCTCTAAGCTGCAATAGGGACTTTAGTGGATGTTCAGTTAGTACCACAATCTTATGGGCTTGAAAGTAGTGGTTTAACTTTTTTGAGGCCATTACCAAGGCCAATGTCAATTTTTCCAGAGGCAGGTATACACCTGGTTTCTGCACTTGCTAGGGTCTTGCTAACATAGTACACTACCTTCTGCTCACCTCTTTCTCGGATTACCACGACACTCACGGTGTGGTCTAAAACTGCCAAGTATAAAAACAATTCTTCTCCCGGTACCGGGTTTGACAACACCGGTGGGGTTGTCAAGTACTTCTTCAAGTCAGCCAAGGCGACTTCATATTCTTTTGTCCATAGAAAGTCTGTGGCCTTCTTCAATAAACCAAAAAATTGTTTGCATTTATCCGAGCTTCGGCTAATGAACCTGTTCAAGGCCGCTGCCCTTCCAATCAAAATCTGGACTTGTTTGGCTATTATCGGGCTCTTTAAGTCAATGATGGCCTTGATCGGATCTAGGCTTGCTTCAATACCCCTTCTGGTGACCAAGCATCCTAAGAACTTATCGGATCCAACTACAAATGCGCACTTTGAGGCATTGAGTCGAAGCCGATATGTTCTCAGGATGTCAAAGATCGCCTTTAGGTCTGCCAAATGGTTCCCAGGTTCCTTGGTTTTAACAACCATGTTGTCTATGTAAACCTCTACTCTCTTCCCAATCAGATGTTTGAACATCTTGGTGGCCAGTGTTTGGTAAGTTGCTCCTACATTCTTCAACCCAAAAAGTATTACTCTGTAGTAATATAGTCCTTTAGGGGTGATAAATGTCGTCTTCTCTTCATCTGGGGCATACATTTCTATCTGGTGATAACCTCAGTATGCGTCCAAAAAACTCATCCTCTGATGCCCTAAAGTGGCATCTACTAATTGATCAATCTTGGGCAATAGGAAACTGTCCTTGGGACAAGCCTTGTTCAGGCTTGTGAAGTCTACGCAGACCCTCTACTTTCCATTCTTCTTCTTCACCACCACCGTGTTGGACAGCTAGGTGGGATAATTCACTTCTCTGATGGCCTATGCCTCTAGTAGCTTGTCTACCTCTTTCTTAACTGCCTGCACATGTATCAATGTTGGCCTTCTTGCTCTCTGGACTACTGGTTTTGCCAACCTGTCCACGTTAAGTCTGTGACAAGTGACCTCAGGGCTCATCCCCAACATCTCATAAGGTGTCCAGGCGAACACCTCTATGTTCTCCCTTAGGAAAGCCTCCAGTTCTCTTTCTTCTTCCTCGGCTAAGCCAAAGCCAAGAAGGAAGTATCGTTCATCATCTCCTTCTAGCACCAGAACCCTTTTCAATGGTTCTTTACTCTTCTCGATAGGTTCATTACTGACATCATCCAAGACCTCGTGGTCTTCGCTTTAAATCTCTACACTTTCTGCTTCGCTTATATTATAGGTGTACTTCATTGCTGCCATGGAGCAATTTTATGCTTGTACCTGGTCTCATTGTACCTCTTCAATGCCTTGTTCAGTTAGGAATCGCAACAGTTGGTGCAGCATTGAGGGAACAATCCTCATTGTATGTAACCGAGGTCATCCCAAAATGATATTGTACGGGGAGGGGGTATCTATCACAGTGAACTCTGTTGTTACCTTCTTGCTCCTTGCTTGCACCTCTAAATTCGTGGCTCCAAGAAGCCATGTTGACGTCCCATTGAATCCAACCATAGAGCTGCCAGATTGTTCTAAATCATCTGGGTGAAGGCCAAGCTCCTTGTAATATCTGACATACATGATGTCGCAAGAACTACCTTGGTCAATCAGTATGCGCCTTACCTGGCAATCTCCAATCTTCAGAGTTACAACCAGGGCATCATTGTGCGAATGCTACACCATATCCAAGTCAGCCTCAGTGAAACAGATCATCGATCCCAGATATTCATTTGCTTTGGATTTCTTTTGCTGGACTTGATATATATGTTGTAGGTGCCTTACTCACTGGGTCTCCCCTCGAACCTTATTCTCATTGACCTTCGAGTGAATCACATTGATTACCCGAGGTCCCTTTGCCTACTACTGTGTTGGTGGGGGAGGTGGTGCTGCCGGTGCCTGGGGCAACCTCGCATGCTCTTCCCTTGTCCTCGCCTCGTCTACTAGTTCACTCAGGTGACCTTATCTGACCAAATCTTCTGAGTGTGACTTTAGAGCCTTGCATCCCTAAGTAAGGTGTCCATCCTCATTATGGTAGGCACAATGCTTCCTAATGCTCCTACCCATGAACTCACCTGGGATCTTCTCCGGCACTTTGTAGTACTGCTGGTTCTTGATCCTTTCCAAAACTTTATAGATCGGGATCCTGAATATCATGCTGACTACCTGCATAGTTCTTGCTCTTGTTTCCTGCCTGTCAACGCTAGCATTCCCTCGGCCTCATTTCAGCGAGCCATTTCTTCTCTCTTGTTTTGGTGTCCCCGTTCCATGTGTGTCTTCTTTTGCTCTGGCATACTTCTCAATTCGTGCCATGAGCTCTTCCATGCTCTTTGGTAGGGTTTTGGCAAGTAATTTTCGAAGCAAGCATTTATCATTTAGGCCGTTCTTGAAAGACACAACCGCTAACTCCTTGTAACAACCTCGATCCCTGATTAACGTTAATACATGGTTAATTATGCTTAATTGGTAATTAAGGTGAAATTCTGGATTAAATTGCATGTGTGTGTTGCATAAAGTATGTCTATATCTATTTAATGTAGGAAAACCTATTCATGTTTTTCTTTCGGTTGCGAATTAAAGGCCTTATCGGCATTCAAATTAGAAATTGGCTTAATTTACATGTTAACTAGGATTTTTAGAATTTTATGGCAGACTTAATTAAAATGCAATTTGGAACGATTAAATTAGATTAAACTAATGTCCACTAATTAGCCTTAATTAAACACACTTTTGTTTAATGGTCTAATTAAGGCCTTAGTGGCCTTATTGATCATATACATTCTCCTACTCACTCCTTTCTTCATCTATATGCATCCTTGAGCTCTCAAGACCCAAAACCTGAGAGAGAATGAGAGAAGGGAGAATTGGTTCTAGACTTGAGAATTTGGGCTCAAATCAAGGGATTGCTAGGAATTGTTGTGATTTGAAGAAGATTTAAGAGTTTTGACTTCACCACTTGGGAATTCAAGCCCCTAGGTAAGAAATTGAACTATTCATTGAGTGATTGAGTTGGATTCTACAAGATTATTGGTGAATTAAGTGAACTCATGGAGGAATTGCATTAGAATTGAGAAGAATTAGGCTATACCATACATGCATGTGCATTTCTTCACAAATTGAGCATGATTTCAAAGAATTCTTTCGTGCATGTGTTTATCTCATCTATGTTTTGAGAATTCATCATGTTTTCTACCAATTTGCCAAATTTGATCATGTTTTGAAGTGATTGAGTGTAAGAGAATTCATGCATGTTATGTTCTAGAACATTCATAAAGTTTAAGTTGAAATTTTGCACAAAGGACAAGCCATTGAGCCATGATTTCTTGAAATAATCTTTTATTTATGTTGTTTTAAGGGTCTTCATGTATTTTCTCAAGTTTTGGCCTAGAAAGATGAAGTTTGATGCCTTGAAGGTTGAGTTTGAACTTGAAGATCAAATCTGGAAATTCCATAAATTTGATCCACGCTCGAGCGGGGAACTTCACGCTCCAGCGGGAACTTTGAGTACGTGCACTCCCGCTCGAGCGATGTGAGTCACGCTCTAGCGTGAAATGCATATATCCAAAAGTTCATAAGTTTTGCAGTCTGCTCGAGCGAAGGAATCCACGCTCCAGCGAGGGTCTGAGTCTCACGCTCGAGCGGGGATCGAGCGTCCGTCGAGCGTGAAAAACATGCAACCAGTACTTTTCCAAAGTTTACAGTCCGCTCGAGCGAGGGAAGTCACACTCGAGCGTAGACCCTGTTTTCAGCAAGTTTTGGAAAATGTTTTCAAGTTCATTCTTGCATTCTCATTCCATTCTAGGCATTCCTAGGCCATGATTAAGACCCCATAATGAAAATAATGAGGTAGAAGCACACTAAAACAAGAAAGGACCAAGTTATCATTACGGGTGTGTAATTCAGGGCATGTTCATTTTGTAACTGTGTAGGTCAAGTACCACAAGGAAGCTGAATTGCCTACTTACGACACCCGTTCTCTGTGAGTAATAACTTAGTAAAGCTATGTTCAAAGTTATGTATTTTCTGTATACGATATAAGATATCTTGAAAGAAATGCCATGTTTTATACTATGAATGATTGTCCGACATTAACAAGCTTTTATGATGCTATGCTATGATTCAAGCATGCTGTAAGTGACATGATGCTATGATTTAAGTATGTTGCAAGTAATATATGCCATGATTCAAGTTTGTTATAAGTGACATGATGCTATGATCCAAGTATGCTATAAGTTCCCGGACCGGAGGTTCCTGATGGAACTGACAAGCTACCTGTACCTGGCTGGAGGTTCCTAAATGGAACTGACAAGTTTACAAGTTCCCAGTCCGGAGGTCCCTATAAGGGACTGACAAGTTATCCTTACCCGGCCGGAGGTTCTTTTATAGAATTGACATGTATGATTTGAGACACTCTGTGTGCAGTCTATTAGCACTAATGAACGTAATGTGTAAGATTAAGTATGAACTTTGATTTATGAGTATACGCACAGAACAAGAATAAGAATGTAAACTTTTATTTCAGACACGAGTATGGGACATCATTCATATACCCCTTTACTTGGTTATTATTCGCTGGGCACCCGCTCACTAGTTATTTGTATGTATGTAGGTGAGCAAGTTCGTGATCAGGTATAAGGTGATGCTTGGAGTATTTTTGTGCTAGTCAGCCACCCTTTGCACCTCATGAGGAGGTTCCGGATCACGTCATGTTATGTGGCTATGTCAATATGGATGTTTAAGACTCTTCTTTTTGTTTTACGAACAAGTTCTCTTTTTGTATGTACATGATAGTAACATGTAAATACTGTACCTATGACGTCACACGTTTGTTTATAAAGTTAAGATTTTCAGTTTCATGTATGTCTGCACAGCTCTATGGACTATGTATGTTTTGTATAATTGCTCTCGCAGCCCCTAACTTTATGCTATTAAGTCAAAAGGCCTTTGGTAATCCAATGATTACTGGTTGGTTACGACGCTAAATCTATAGGGGCAGGTTTGGGTTGTGACAGAGTGGTATCAGAGCACGAGTTATACCACACACACAGGTCCATATGAGCTTAGGATGTCCTAGTAAGAAGTAGAGGCATTCCATCTGCATGTATAAGTGTGTGTGTTTAAAAGTGAAAGCATAACTTCAATTATAACTATGTGATATGAGGGAAACTAATCTGAATAATGTAAGAAGGACTATTGCCTATGTTCATAACGTCCTGTTTACCTATAGCAAATGGATAACGCAAGAACTGATGGAACAACTGAATCATCTGAGGCTCGAATGAGCCGAATGGAACAAATGCTTGTAGTTTTGACTGAGGCAATGACTCAATAGAGGCAACAACACTTACCTCCCCCGCCAGTCCAGGTGGAGCCGGATAACAGTGATCTCATAAGTTTAACTCAGAAGTTTCTAAAGATGAAACCACCGACTTTCTTAGGAGGCATTGAACTGCTAAAAGCCGAAACTTGGTTACTTGAAATGGAGAAGCTATTCGAAGTGTTCCCTTGTACAGAAGTCCAGAAAAATCTTCTAGCCACCTGTACCCTGAAAGATGAAGCCCGGAGGTGGTGGTTACTAATTCGAAGTAGTAATGGGAATATGATGTGGGCACAATTTAATGCAATCTTCTATTATAAATATTTTGCCCAATGTTTCAGGGATCGAAAAGTGTCAGAGTTTCAAGAACTTAAGCAGGGTAGGATGTTTGTAGCTGAGTATGAAGCCAAATTCACCGAACTAGCTCGGTTTGCTCCGCATATGGTGGATACTAATTACAAGAAAGCATGAAAATTTGAAAGCGGACTGGACCTAGAAGTGTTTGACCGAGTAGGCGTATTGATATTGCCTAGTTATGTGGAAGTTTTGGATAGAGTAATAATGGCAGAGGCCACAATAGCAGCAATGAAACAAGCTAAAACACCAATAACGGAATGGAAAAGCAAAAGGCCTGGATCTAATTTTCGGAAGGGTCGTTCCTTCTTCACGAACAAAAAGCAAAATACTGGGTCTTCGAGCAGCTCAAGCCAGAGCAGCGGATCCATACCAGCCTATTCAAAGTGTGGAAGGAAGCACAAAGGTATATGTCAACGTGCTTCAGGTGCATGTTTCCGATGTGGCAAAACCAGTCACATGATTAGGGACCGTCCAATGAGGTTTGACAATATTAACCACCCAGCAGCAAGTTCAGCCAGATCTGTTCCTGCAACAAAGGCCAACACTAGAACAAATACCAGAGGTAATGCTGGAAATAAGACACTAAGGCAAGGAAGGGTGTTTGCACTCGTGCCTGGAGATGTACAGAATACCGAAACAGTGGTGTCAGGTATAATCCCTAACTGTGCTCAGAATGCCTATGTACTGATTGATTCTGGTTCTACGCATTCATTTGTCTCGCATGTTTTTTCTCGGAAATTAACTAGACCGATAGAATCTGTAAAATGTTTTCTATCTGTGTCTACACCATCTGGGGGTTCTATAATGTGTGCTTATGTTTATTCGGCATGTGATGTTATAATTGGTGATGTGACATTGTATGTGGACTTGCTACCTTTAAGCATTGATCATTTTGACTGTATTCTGGGCATGGATTGGCTGACTAAATATTGTGCTACCATTGATTGTGTAAACAAAACCGTCACGTTTAAACCACCTGGTATGCTGGAGTTTATCTTCATTGGAAATGGGGTAATTCCTCCATCATACTTAATTCTATTCAGGAAAGCCAAGAAATTGTTAAGGAAAGGTTGTCGAGGCTACTTGTGTTGTGCTTTGATTGAATCCGTAGATAGTACCAGTATAGGAACCATTCCTGTGGTTAGTGATTTTCCTGACGTATTTCCTAATGATCTACCCGAAGACTTAACCGATAGGGAAATTGAATTCACTATTGAAGTAACACTTGGAACTCAACCTATCTCCAAGACTCCTTATAGGATGTCGACTACAGAATTGAAAAAGTTAAAGATTCAACTTCAAGAAATTTTCGATAAAAAGTTTATCCGCCCAAGTACCTCACCTTGGGGTGCTTCAGTGTTGTTTGTTAAAAAGAAGAATAGATCTTTGAGGCTATGTATTGACTACCGTGAGTTGATCAAAGTAACTGTCAAGAACAAGTACCCCCTGCCCTGAATTGATGACCTGTTTGACCAACTTTAGGGAACCCAAATGTTTTCTAAGATTGACCTTAGATCCGGGTATCACCAATTGAAAGTCAAAGCAGAAGACATAGAGAAAACCGCATTCAGAACTAGATATGGGCATTATGAATTTCTGGTCATGCCATTTGGGGTAACCAATGCACCTGCTGTCTTTATGGATCTTATGAATAGAGTGTTTAAACAATTCCTAGGTTAATTTATTGTTGTCTTTATTGATGATATACTGATCTACTCAAAAAGAAGAGAAGAACATGAGAATCATTTGAGAACTGCTTTACAGATTCTGAGGGAAAAGAAATTATATGCAAAACTATCCAAGTGTGAGTTCTGGTTAGACAGTGTAGCCTTTTTGGGTCATGTAATCAACCGAGATGGTATATCAGTGGACCCAAAGAAAATAGAAGCCATTGTTGACTGGCCAAGACCAACCAATGTATCCGAAGTTAGAAGCTTTTTGGGGCTTGCAGGTTACTACAGAAGATTTGTGAAGGACTTTGCAAAACTAGCTATGCCATTGACCCAGTTAACTCAGAAAAATGTCCCATTTAATTGGAATGATCAGAGAGAGTCTACCTTCTAAGAGTTGAAAACCAGGTTAGTAACTGCACCGGTTTTGACTTTGCCCAATGGAACTGATGGATTTCAGATTTACAGTGATGCATCCTACAAAGGTTTGGGCTGTGTACTAATGCAAAATGGGAAAGTTATTGCTTATGCATCTCGACAACTTCATCCTCATGAAAAGAATTACCCGACCCATGACCTTGAACTGGCAGTTGTGGTGTTTGCCTTGAAAATCTGGTGTCACTACTTGTATGGGGTAACTTGTGAAGTGTATACTGATCATAAAAGCTTGAAATATTTCTTCACCCAAAAAGAATTGAACATGAGACAGAGGAGATGGTTGGAGCTAATCAAAGATTATGACTTACAGATTTTGTATCACCCAGGGAAAGCTAATATTGTAGCAGATGCCTTGAGCCGAAAGTCGATGGGGAATCTGTCATGTTTACTTACCGGTCAGAGAGAATTGTTATATGACCTGGAAAGCAACGAGATTGAGATTATGGTGCATGAACAGGGTAGAATTTTAGCCGTTGTTTCAGCTCAGCCTGCAATCATAAAAGAAATTAAAGAGAAACAGCCGCAAGATGAATTCCTGAAAAGGATTATGGATAAAATTGACTCAAAACCAAGGCCTGGATTTATTCTTGAGAACAATGCATTGAAATTTTAGAATCGTTTTTGTGTACCGGATTGTTGCGACTTAAGAAAACGTGTTATGTCTAAAGCTCACAATTCGAAATTTGCCATGCATCCTGGAAACACAAAGATATACCATGATTTGAAACAGAATTTCTGGTGGCCTGGAATGAAAAAGTGTGTTGTGGATTTTGTGGCTAAGTGTTTACATTGCCAACAAGTTAAAGCCGAACATCAACGACCTGCTGGTTTGTTACAGCCGCTTCCAATACCGGAATGGAAATAGGAGCACATTACCATGGACTTCATTGTGGGTTTGCGTCACTCTTCTCAAGGTATGGATTCTATTTGGGTAATAGTAGATCATTTGACTAAATTCGCCCATTTTCTACCTGTCAAATCTATTTACAATGCTGACAAATTGGCCAATATTTATATAAATGAGATTGTGAGATTGGATGGAGTGCCAGTATCTATTGTATTTGACAGAGATTCAAAGTTCGTATCGAGATTTTGACAGAGTTTGCAACAGGCTTTGGGGATGGAACCGAGGTTGAATAGCGTTTATCACCCACAGACAGATGGTCAAATTGAACGAACCAATCAAACCTTGGAAGATATGCTCAGAATGTGTGTGTTAGATTTCCAAGGAAACTGGGAGACCTACTTGCCATTGACCAAGTTTGTGTATAACAACAGTTACCATTCAAGTATCGGGATGGCTCCTTATGAAGCTTTATATGGTAGGAAGTGTTGATCTCTGATTTGCTGGGCCGAAGTAGGCGACAGACCATTGTTGGGACCGGAACTTGTGCAAGAAACAACTGAAAACGTAAAGCTAATTCAGCAGAGACTGAGGACCGCACAAAGCCGGCAAAAGAGTTATGCTGATGTTCGAAGGCGTGATAGGGAATAGGAAGTCGGAGATCATGTGTTCATTAAGGTAACCCCGTTGAAGGGCCAAACGCGATTTGGAGTAAAAGGTAAGTTGGCACCGAGCTATGTTGAGCCGTATGAAATCCTTGAAAAGATCAATTCAGTAACCTATCGAATGGCCCTACCTCTAATAATGGAGCATATGCACAATGCATTTCATGTATCGATGCTTCGAGAGTATTTGAGAGACCCGCTACATGTGATTGAGCCAACTCACGTGCTTTTAAAAGATGATTATACCTATGAAGAGCGACTAATGCAAATTGTTAATCGAAGAATCAAAAGACTAAGGAACAAAGAAATCCCACTTGTGAAGGTTGATTGGCAGAATCATGGGGGGACCTATGCAACCTGGGAAACGGAAGAAGACATGATGAAAAGATATCCTGAATTGTTCTCTTTGGATCCAATGTTCTTTCAAAACGAAGGTAATTCGAGTTTGGAGGACCAAACTCTTTAAGGGGGGAAGACTGTAACAACCCCGATCCTTGATTAACATTAATTCGTGGTTAATTATGCTTAATTGGTAATTAAGGTGAAATTCTAGATTAAATTGCATGTGTGTGTTGCATAAAGTATGTCTATATCTGTTTAACATAGGAAAACCTGTTCATGTTTTTCTTTCGGTTGCGAATTGAAGGCCTTATCGGCATCCGAATCAGAAATTGAATTAATTTACGTGTTAATTAGGATTTTTAGAATTTTATGGCAGGCTTAATTGAAATGCGATTTGGAATAATTAAATTAGATTAAACTAATGTCCACTAATTAGCCTTAATTAAACACACTTTTGTTTAATGGTCTAATTAAGGCCTTAGTGGCCTTATTGATCATATACATTCTCCCACTCACTCCTTTCTTCATCTATATGCATCCT
Source organism: Camellia granthamiana (assembly GCA_036172215.1). Lineage (NCBI taxonomy): Eukaryota > Viridiplantae > Streptophyta > Magnoliopsida > Ericales > Theaceae > Camellia > Camellia granthamiana. Next base: position 777,503 of record JAXFYN010000094.1, on the reverse strand, counting down.
TGAGCTCTCAAGACCCAAAACCTGAGAGAGAGTGAGAGAAGGGAGAATTGGTTCTAGACTTGAGAATTTGGGCTCAAATCAAGGGATTGCTAGGAATTGTTGCGATTTGAAGAAGATTTAAGAGTTTTAACTTCACCACTTGGGAATTCAAGCCCCTAGGTAAGAAATTGAACTATTCATTGAGTGATTGAGTTGGATTCTACAAGATTATTGGTGAATTAAGTGAACTCATGGAGGAATTGCATTAGAATTGAGAATAATTAGGCTATACCATACATGCATGTGCATTTCTTCACAAATTGAGCATGATTTCAAAGAATTCTTTCGTGCATGTGTTTATCTCATCTATGTTTTGAGAATTCATCATGTTTTCTACCAATTTGCCAAATTTGATCATGTTTTGAAGTGATTGAGTGTAAGAGAATTCATGCATGTTACGTTCTAGAACATTCATAAAGTTTAAGTTGAAATTTTGCACAACGGACAAGCCATTGAGCCATGATTTCTTGAAATAATCTTTTATTTATGTTGTTTTAAGGGTCTTCATGTATTTTCTCAAGTTTTGGCCCAGAAAGATGAAGTTTGATGCCTTGAAGGTTGAGTTTGAACTTGAAGATCAAATCTGGAAATTCCAGAAATTTGATCCACGCTCGAGCGGGGAACTTCACGCTCGAACGGGAACTCTGAGTACGTGCACTCCCACTCGAGCGACGTGAGTCACGCTCATATATCCAGAAGTTCATAAGTTTTGCAGTCTGCTCAAGCGAGGGAATCCACGCTCGAGCGAGGGTCTGAGTCTCACGCTCGAGCGAGGATCGAGCGTCCGTCGAGCGTGAAAAACATGCAACCAGTACTTTTCCAAAGTTTACAGTCTGCTTGAGCGGGGGAAGTCACGCTCGAGCATAGACCCTATTTTCAGCAAGTTTTGGAAAATGTTTTCAAGTTCATTCTTGCATTCTCATTCCATTCCAGGCATTCCTAGGCCATGATTAAGACCCCATAATGAGAATAATGAGGTAGAAGCACACTAAAACAAGAAAGGACCAAGTTATCATTACGGGTGTGTAATTCAGGGCATGTTCGTTTTGTAACTATGTAGGTCAAGTACCACAAGGAAGCTGAATTCCCTACTTACGACACCCATTATCTGTGAGTAATAACTTAGTAAAGCTATGTTCAAAGATATGTATTTTCTGTATACGATTTAAGATCTGTTGAAAGAAATGCCATGTTTTATACTATGAATGATTGTCCGACATTAACAAGCTATTATGATGCTATGCTATGATTTAAGCATTCTGTAAGTGATATGATGCTATGATTTAAGTATGTTGCAAGTAATATATGCCACAATTCAAGTATATTATAAGTGACATGATGCTATGATCCAAGTATGCTATAAGTTCCCGGACCGGAGGTTCCTGATGGAACTGACAAGCTACCTGTACCCGACCTGAGGTTCCTAAATGGAACTGACAAGTTTACAAGTTCCCAGTCCGGAGGTCCCTGAAAAGGACTGACAAGTTATCCTTACCCGGCCGGAGGTTCTTTTATAGAACTAACAAGTATGATTTGAGACACTCTGCGTGCAATCTGTTAGCACTAATGAACGTAATATGTAAGATTAAGTATGAACTTTGATTTATGAGTATACGCACAAAACAAGAATAAGAATGTAAACTTTTATTTCAGCCACGAGTATGGGACTTCATTCATATACCCCTTTACTTGGTTATTATTCGTTGGGCACCCCCTCACTAATTATTTATATGTATGTAGGTGAGCAGGTTTGTGATCAGGTATAAGGTGATGTTTGGAGTATTTTTGTGCTAGTCAGCCACCCTTTGCACCTCACGATGAGGTTCCGGATCACGTCATGTTATGTGGCTATGTCAATATGGATGTTTAAGACTATTCCTTTTGTTTTACAAACAAGTTCTCTTTTTGTATATACATGATAGTAACGTGTAAATGATGTACCTATGACGTCACACGTATGTTTATAAAGTTAAAATTTTCAGTTTCATGTATGTCTGCACAGCCCTATGGACTATGTATGTTTCGTATAACTGCTTCCGCAGCCCCTAACTTTATGCTATTAAGTCAAGAGGCCTTTTGTAATCCAAGGATTACTAGCCGGTTACAATGCTAAATCTATAGGGGCGGGTTTGGGTCGTGACACTTCTGTCCTCCTTTTTGGGCATCAGTTTTGGCTATTAGGGTCGGTGTGTCTTGCAACAAGAATGGTGGTTGCATCACGTTGTTTTGCATCATAAAGTTGACCACTGACTGTAGGTTTGCCAACTTGTTTGCCATTCCTTTCATTTCTCCATCCCTCCTTAGGCATCTGTCCTTCCATACCTGGAGGTCGCTTTCATTGTAATACTCATCTTGGGCTTCCTTTTTCGGGACGTCACGCTCCTTGCCAGCATTATCTTCCCTAGGATTTGTTTCTTATACTCCTTCATTACGATTTTCTTCCTTAGCATTGGGATCCACATGTTCTTTGTCTTCGCTGTGGACATCGTCCCCTATCTTATCTTCCTGCCCGTTGTTGGCCATCTATTTTCCTTAAGTTCCCACAGACAGCGCCAAATTATGGGTGTTGATTTCCAAATACACAACCAAAAGGGGAACTCAACTAGAGAGCACCAACATAATAGATTAAGCCCAACAACCTGTAACAAGAATATGAGAATTCTGCAGTGGTTCATCCACCTGGGGGCACTTTGACGATCAAGTTAGTAAACTTTATCTCTCGCAGATAGCAAATAGTACTTAAACTCACAAGAAAGAAACTCACAAGAAATAACTTACCTCATACCCACGAGGGTGCCTTGCTTTTATAACCAGCAGTGACTAGGGCTGTCAATGGATCGGATTTAATCCGAATCCGAATCCGATAACCCGAATCCGTTTACAAAAAATCCGATCCGATAATATGATAATCCGAATCCGTTTAATCCGTTTATTAAACGGATTGAATCTACAAAAATCCGATCCGACCCGACTCGACCCGATAATCCGATTATTCTCAATTTGAATGAAAAAAACATAAAATGAAAAAAAAAAAATCAAATTATATAAAATTGTAGCTCAATAAATAAATAAATGGATCGGATCGGATTATTGGATCGGATATCCGAAATCATCGGATTCGGATTCGGATATCTATAATCGGATATAGACTAAACGGATTCGGATCGGATTCAGGTTTGACTTAATCAGATCGGATTCGGATTTTGACAGATCCGATCCGAATCAGATCCATTTACAAGCCTAGCAGTGACCTAATCCCTTAAAAGCCTCACTTCAGTGGACTCAGGCTCAATGCTCATCCTGGACTCTCAGCTAGATAGGAATGAACTCTCCATGAGCCTTATCCTTATCCAGACTAAGACCCTCCCTTGTTTCTAGGACTCTTTTACCTTATTCAGATACCTCGGGATTCTGTCATTACCCCTGAGCATCTTAGCAACACCATGATCATCTCGGCAGCATGACTCATCCACGTGGCACCTTAGTCAACATCTCAGGCTATCTCGTCCATGTGGCATCATTCACAAAATACTTTCCCACACCAACTATCTTGGATTTTATTATTTGGACTCTTTGGCTTGCTAGAAATGAATTAATCTTCAACCACTATTTTTGGTATTGATTTTTTGTTACTCTAACTTTTTTAAATGTCTTTTGTTTTGCTGGATTTTTCCGACCATGGAGCTTCCGGCCATGGGAGGTGTGTTGGTGCTGTCTCGAAAATGAAGAGTGCAGCATTGGTTCGGGCGTGCAGCAGTGTTGTCAGGAACACTGTTGGAACATTGTTCTCAAGCGTGGGTCTTGACACGGGTGAAGTTGTTTTGGCAATGCAACACATGGGCGACGTTATAATTTTGGTGTTAAGTGTTGTAGTTTTTGGTGGAAAAGGAAAGTGTGAGTTGAGTTGGTGAAATGAAAAGTGATTTGGGTTGAAAAGAAGGGTGTGGCTGGTTGAAAAGACAAGTGCAGTAGCAAGGTGTTTTTATGATATATTTTATTTTTAAAAAACTAAAATAATAAACAATAAATCGTGGGTATGTTTGGTTTGACTTTGTAGAGTGATTTTGGAAAAAAATTCTAAAAAATTTGTTTGGTTTGAAATTTTTCCAAAATAATTTTTAAAATCACTTTCTCTCTCTTACACATCAATGAATCACTTTTTCTCTCTCCTCCCTCTTTCTCAATCACTCTTTCTCTCACACACATCTACTCAATTACAACAAAATATCAAATCATTTCAAACTCTCAAACTCCAAAACTACTTTCAAAATACACAACCAAACAAATCAAAAAAATTTCTAAACTCTCTCCCTAGAATAATTTTTAAAAACTACTCTCTCAAAATCATACCAAACATGCTCATATAATTTGAAGGTATACTAGAGAGAGAGAGAGAGAGAGAGAGAGAGAGAGAGAGAGAGAGAGAGAGAGAGAGAGAGATTCTGCTAAGTTAGCAAAATGAGTTTGATTGTGTCCTTTGAAGTAGATTAATAAATAAAAGATGGATCATCCTTGAGAAAGGAATGAGAGACATTGTTATTGAGACTGATTCTGTACAAATGGTCAAACTCCTCCATGAAGACTCTAGGCCAACTTTCCAGCATAGGGCCCTCTTTGAGGATTCCAAGTTCCTGTTGCAAAAGTGCAAATGCACCATCCAACACATCCTCAGAGATGGAAACAAAGCTGCTGATGGTTTGGCTAATTTAGGGGTGACTCACCTAGAACCTTTTATTTTTTTGAATGACCCACCTTGTGAGATTGCTAATCTGCTTGTTGCAGATATACTAGGAACATCATCTGTGTAATCAAGGCTTCATGCCTTTACTCTTTGTTCTCTAATTTCCTTTGAATCGAAAAAAATAAATGAAAGATGGGGTTGATGAGGAAGATGCGCATGGCATGCGAGGAATTCCTTCATATGCTTTTGATGAGTTGTTTAGAATATTATTAAGGCTTAATTCTTGGAGTAATAAAAACCAAATCACTAATTTTTTTTAAAAAAAAGTTTAATTAAACAAATTGGGTGTTATGTTTATACGGACAAAATGGGGTGTTATGTTTATGCTTAATTAAACTAATGGGGTGTTAAGCTTAATTAAGCAAATCACTAATAAATTAATTTGGTGTTATGTTTTTACCGACAAAATGGGGTGTTATGTTTATACTAATGGGGTGTTATGTTTATGATTCATTAAACTAATTGGGTGCTAAACTAAATAAGTTTTGAATTTCAAATTTATAAAATTTATTTTTAAAATATAGAACTAAATTCTAATTATAAAATTCATTTGAAAATTCAAACTAAACGGATCATCTACTTATATTTTGATCTCAATTTTATTTTATTTTATTTTTTTATAACAAATTAAATAAATTACATTTTAACCCATAATAAAAATAATATTTCTTTATATTTTTTTAATATTTTTATCAAAAAATGTTACAAGTCCATAAATGTTAACAGAATACATATAAATTACAATTGTATTTTGATCCCAACAGTATTTACACCATGCCTTTAGGCACGAGCATACAACCAAACTCTAATTATAAAATTCATTTGAAAATCCAAACCAAACGGACCATCTATTTATATTTTGATATCAATTTTATTTTATTTTATAACAAATTAGATAAATTACATTTTAACCCATAACAAAATTAATTTTTCTTTATTTTTTTAAATATTTTTATCAAAAAATGTTACAGACTTCATAAATTTTAACATGATACATATAAATTATAACTGCATTTTGATCCCAACGGTATTTACACCGTGCCTTTAGGCACGAGCATACACTAGTATATATATAAAGGATCAATTAATAAAATCACTTAGGTGATGTTTGATAAATTTGAAAACTGAAAATTAAGTATTAAAAATTAAATATTTAATTTTTTAAATTGAAAAATTGTTTGATAAAAATTTAAGTGTTGAACTAAAAATAAGTTATTTGATATGTTGATAAGTATAAGATCAAATTTGAAATTTATTATTTTTAAATTATATTTCAATTTTTATATTGTGATGGTGGTGGTAGTAGTAGTGGTGGTGATGATGATATGACAATGATAGTGGTGTTGGTGGTGGTGGTGGCGGCATGGTAGCGTTGATGATGGTGGTGGTGGTGATAATGGTGCTTATGAGAACGATGACAATGGTGATGAAGGTGGTGACAATAGTGGTGGTGGTGGAGGTGGTAGTGGTGGTGGTGGTGGCATAGTGGTAGCGGTAGCAATAGCGATGTTGGTGGCGGCGACAGCGGTGGCATGATGGTGGTGGTGGTGGTGGTGGTGAGTTTATCATAATATATATTAATATTTATATTTAATAATTATAAATTTAGTCAAAATTAAGTAAGTTTCACATGATTTAAAAATTTTCTTAAGTTTTAGCCTACATTTTAAGAGGTACTTAAATTTTTAAGTAATATCAGCTGTAGTTATCAAACGGACTTAATTGATTATCACTTAATACATTCAGTTTTAAGTGCTGAATTGATAAAGTTGAAACTAAAAACTGAAGACTGAGAAATATGAATTGAAAATTGAATGATTGATTTTTATATTAAAAAACTGTTTGATAAAAATTGTGCTAAATTAAAAATAAGTTGTTTGATATGTATAAAATTACATTTGAAATTTATTATTTTCAAATTGTATATTTCAAATTTTATATTGTGATAGTGGTATTAGTGGTAATGGTGATGGTATGATGGTGATGGTGGTAGCAGTGGCGGTGGTGGTTGTAGTAGCGGTAGCATTGATGATGGTGACAACGATGGTAGTGATAGTAAAATAATGGCCGTGTGGCAACAATGACAATGGTAATTAAGTTGGTGGTGGTAGTGACGGCATGATAATGGCAGCGGCGGCATGGTGGCGGTGGTGGTAGCGGTAGCAGTGGTGGTAGCGGTAGCAGTAGCGGTGGCGATAACATGATGATGGTGGTACTGGTACTGGTAGCAATGGTGGTGGTGGTGGTGAATTTATAATAATATATATTGATTACTTATGTTTAATATTTATAAATTCAATCAACATTAAATAAATTTTATATAATTTAATTTTTTTTTAAAATTTTAAATTATATTTTAATTTTTTTTAAATAATATTAATTGTGCTATATTAAAATTGAAAATGCCAATAGGAGGAAACATGGGATAGTGAGATATCTTTATAGTTAGATTCCATGATCTTTGAAGTTTCGAGAAAACTACATTGGGTTTCATTTTTCCTAGTTGCATTTGACTTTTGATGCAATGGGGATGCACTTTTATCATATTTGATTGGATTGTTTTTGGGAGAATTGATTTTTTTTCAGAATTCATTTGATTGATTTTTTCGGTGAAATGTTTCTACTCACAAGTTTTGATAGGGAGCAGCATTCCATTGCTTAATATGCACCCTATTGACATTTTGGCAACATCAATGACCAAAGGCAATTCGTTTTTCTATAGTGGCCTAACAAAGAAACCAGTAATTTTTTATTTTTGTGACTGGCAATCTTCAAAGTTCTTAGGACTAGATGTTTAAATCATTCAATTTACTCTATCAAAATTGATGCAGCGGAAGTGGAAATAGTGGCGTGCCTATTTAGGAGTGAAAAAAAATAAAATAAAGGTTTAAATCATTCAATTTACTCTATCAAAATTGATGCAGCAGAAGTGGAAATAGTGACGTGCCTATTTATGAGTGAAAAAAAAAAGTAGAAGAAGAAGAAGAAGAAGTGGTGATGGAAATTTAAATCCACTAGTGAGATTTATGGGAATGGAATCCCAATGATATATTTGAAGAATATATTTGGAAGAACAAAACATTTTATTTCTTAAATTGTTGGATACAAGTAGTGTCTCTAATTTCTTATCTCATTTCATAATCTAAAACAATAACATAAATCACCTATTTATAGATTTCCATTCAAGTGTGAATACGTGATGGCTGTGAGCTGGTCACAGCTCAATTCTCACGTTTTCTTCATTTCCTTCGTAACGAAGGTTTTGACGGTCAACAATGGTGAGCTTCTATGAAGCTTCTCCTACCTTCTTCAACATTCATTCATCTTTCTCAATTCTTCTTCTTTCTTCTTCAAGCTTCCAGTTCTTTGTTGTTGAGTTGGATTTGGATTTTTCAACATCTCCCCTCAAACCCAATTCGCTAGATTTCTTCATTCCAAGCAGTATCTTTAGCACTTCATGTGTTAACAACTTTGTGAAGATATCTGCTATTTGGTCTTGAGACTTGCAAGGGATTAATTCCACTTCTTTATTCTTCACTTGCTTTCGGATGTAGTGGAAACGTGTGTCGATGTGTTTGCTTCGTTCGTGGAACACTAGATTTTTTTGCTCGTGCTATTTTTGATTGATTTTCAACATGAATCTTTGTGGGTTGTTCTTGTATAACACCCAAATGCTTCAATACATTTCTTAGCCATATTGCATGACATACTGCTTGAGTTAACTGCAACGTACTCGGCTTCTCATGTTGATAAAGTTACAATGGATTGTTTCTTTGATGAGCGAGTGAATGTTGTCTCTCCTAGAAAAAAAACAAAGCCTGTGGTGGCTCTTTTGATCATCTACATTGTGACGTACTCGGCTTCTCAGGTTGATAAAGTCACAATGGATTGTTTCTTTGATGACCAAGTGAATGTTGTCTCTCCTAGAAAAAAAACAAAACAAAACAAAACAAAGCCTGTGGTGCTTTTCCGATCATCTACATCACCAGCTCAATCACTGTCGCTGTATCTGATCAGGTCGTGGTTGTTTGTAAATGGATAAAACAATCCATGTTCTAGTGTTCCTTTCAAGTAACAAAGAATTCTCTTGGCTATTTTCAAATGATTGATTAAACCAACTCCATATAAAATATCTGGGCATGTAGTTGTGAGATAGCGGAGGCTTTCGACTAAACTTTTGAAATAAGTTGGATCAATATTTTCGCCTTCATCATATTTTGATAGCTTGCTTCCGCCTTCAATTAGAATGTCAACTAGATGACTATTCTTCATTCCAAACTTTGCCAAGATTTCTTTGGTATAGCGGCCTGTGAGATGAATATGCCTTCATGACTTTGTTTGACTTCAATGCCAAGATAATATGCCATAAGTCCGATATGTGTCATTTTGAACTCTTGAATCATGTATGCTTTGAAGTGATTTATTGTCACCCACCAAACCCGGACATGACCAATCGTGACCCACAGGTCCTTAGCCCAAGGCACACGTAAGCCTAAATATGAACCCATAATCACATCGAATAAATGTATCAATAGTCCAGTAATAAATAAATCAAAAACTCAATCTAGTGACATGTCACAAGTATTAATGGTAAAACCAACCATAACCAACTTCCAAAAATATATACTAAATGGAATATAAACCACCCACAAAATTAAATAATTCTAAATAAAACTCAACCACAATGTATACACAAAACCGACATAACAAGCTAAAAAAAAAAAAAAAGAAAAAAAAAAAAAGAATGTCCTATAGGTCCATGTACTTGAGTCCCTGCTATGCCATGAGTCCACTCTAAGTCCTTCTATCACTTGAAAATGATAAACAACTAAGTTAGCTAATATCTCAGTGAGTAGAATCATGGATAGTAAATATAGTTTAGAAAATAAGGTTTAATTCCAAAATAAGATATATGTCACAGAAACTAGATTGGCATACAATTTTGATAAAGACAATCTGTTTCAAAAAGAAGGTACTACAGTTCAATTGTTAAAATACTCATGTCTCTCAAGAACATAACAAGTGACATTCTCCACTTAAAATAGATTATAGCATGATCCTCAATAATTTTCTGGGTACCAAGAATAACAAATAACATGTCACAAAGTTCTCAAGGCAATAAGCCCGTTAGATCCAATATTGAACGAAGAGTCATCCTTGGAGTGGCAACCCAGGTCTTTTCTCTAAGACGATCTGATTGAAGGTCACCTAGCCTAGTCCAGGTCTTTTCCTTATAATTGTTGAACACTAGAGTCATCACAGCCTAACTTGGATCTGTCGCCTAGTAGCCCGAGTCACCACACACAGTGAAATAATTTTCCTGGACTTTTATATACAGACGGTCCCAATAATCAATGCAATTTAGTTTCGCAAAACAAGGTAGTTCACCGTTATAAACATGAGACCATAATAAATAGTTTACAGTATGCCAAGTTTACACATATTTCATAAATAATTTAATTCCATTGATACTATAATAATTTATCAAAACAGTTTAATCCTGAAATCACAATTTAATTTTCTTACAGTTTAAGGTAGGAGAACATTTATAAAAATATGTAGCACGAAACTACTCACCTAAACACAGTATAATATAATCCTCAAACTGAATAGGAAAGTCAAACTAGTGTCTTGAACCAAGTACGAAAACTACATGTCACTAGTAACTCAAAAATACTAAAAAAAAAATAAGAAACTAAGTTATCCCAAGCTAAATCACACTATCACGGCTCAACCCAACTCATCGTTACTATTAAATAATACCTAAGTTCATGTTCTTCAAGGTCTAAAATTACCCAAGACATGGGTTCAGATCAAAACTTAATTAAAAGTAACTTTAAGATAAAACAAAATTTTAAACAAGTTTTCCCAATCTATTCGCTAAAATTGAAAATTAAAAACCCACTCCACGCTGTTAGAAAAAAATTCCGAAACCCTCTAGATATCAACTAACATATCCTAAGTTTCAAACCCAATTGGTTTTACTTGATTTGCTTTTCAAAATAATTATTTACAATTAATTATATCCAAATAGGTGACTTTCTGCAGCACTTTAAAGAAATTATGGGTTCTCTTAGTATACCCAAGAAATCAACAAAAGGCCAAAAATGTAAGAAACTAGATTCGTAACCGGTTCTAATGACATTGATTTGATAATTTTCAGATTTATACCCAGAGAGAATGACACTTCCGAAGTTACTATTTTGTATTAGTTTCCTGGACAGATTTGAATGCATCAGTTTATATGGATTTTGACTTCCAAAAATTATAAGAAAATTTTGGTATGCAATTGAATATGTAATTAATGTACTGTAAAAATTTCAATTCAAAATTCATCCGTTTGATATGATTCCTCGATTTTTAAAGTTTATGTTTGTGTGTAGAATTTTTGGACTGAGAATTGCACCCATTCTTTACACACAATTGTATCTCAAATTTCTTAACAGTACATATATATATACAAAATACACATGCCTACAACCCCTCCATTAAAGAATTAAATAATTGTAGACGTCCCCGAACGCCCCAGGAGGATGAGGTCCCGTTCCGTTCGTTTTGCGAATCTACTACAGTTTGGACTCAAATTGTCACGGTTCTTAATCTGAACCAAAGAGTCCAAATCCGGCAAATCGTTTTGAGAAAACAGATTTTTGAAAGAAGTGCCAAACATGGACTGCTTTGCCAGATACAGAGTCGCCACCTAAATATTTCATTTTGGGGGAATTTAGGAAACCCTGACTCGGTGCCAAAGGCCACTTGTTCGTCATCACCAAAGTTGCCTCGGCTCGGGAACTTGGGTACGATTGGGGAAGGTCAGCTATGAGCACCCCCTCTCGCCCGATCCGAAGATCGGCCTCTACTAACCATGATATCCAATTTTGAAAATGTTTATGCATTCTTATTCTGGTTATTAGCCTAGAATCACTATGTTATGCGCACAGCAAACAAGTATAGACCAAATCGCCTAAATTGGAACAAAACATAGCATGTTTGTTTTGAAAATGGTTTGCTACTCGCAAGTAGGCTAAAAGGCAAGTTTTTCCACCCTCAAGTGGGCTTTAGGAAAGACGGTTTTGCCACTATCTAGTAGGCTTAAAATCACAGTTTTAATACATTATTCCAATTTAGGTAATTCAACCTCCATCCACAGGCATTCAGGCAGTTATATCACATAAGCAGCTAGCCTCATGGTAATCATACTGTCATGGCAACACTCACACGCATGCAAGGATGCTAAAGCATAAAAGTTCACCTAGTACTCCAAGCCAAAACAGAAACTAGTTAGTAATCATATGCATGATCCTAGTTCATGTTAAGATGGCTAATGCAACACATGCAAGATGCAACTATGATAGGCTCGGCTATCCTAAACGTGGCATGTGAAATGCTGCAATTAACAAGTACTCAACTTGGAATTGAAATACAAGTGCAGTTAGCATGATGTGCCGAGCCCGGTGCATGTAAGACAAATGTATGGATGCACGCATGCATAGCATAAGGTATGCTAAATTAAACATGTCCTAATACTAACCATCAAAGCAGGTAAGTAAAAGGGAGAAAGAAGTGGGGATTGGAAGACATGCACACACGCACCCACACTTATTACAAATACGCCATCACTCGGAGGGACCGAATAAATATTACAGTCCGAATCAATAACTAACTACTTAATTAATTATTGCAGAATTCCTATTTAATTAACAAATTAAATGCAAAAGGAAGGTGGCCACGGCCCCCGCCTCGGGATGCGCGAATGATGCATGCTTGACCCATATCGCCCGGAAACTCGCTGCCATAGCACTGTTGCCTCTGTTTTTCACTGCCCTGCTCCTCTGAGGACTGCCAAAGTCTAAGGGCAAGCTCTCTGGATGTTGGGGAATACCACCGGCTGGGAGGGATGGCCACCGGCCATGGGAAATGGTCACCGGCCGCTGATGAAGTTATCAGCCATTGATGGATTGCCGGTCGACACTGTATTTAGCCGACCGGCCAAAGCTTCCTGCAGAACCCTTGAAGAGCAGCAAACCAGGGGGTTTTGAACCAAATTTCTGAGCTTCCAGCCTCTGCAAAATAGTCCCAAGGTGCTGGAATGGAGGATGGAGGTCTTGTGCTATGAGTTGTAGTGTAAAATGGCCAAGAACCTCACACTTTGAGCCCTCTAACACACCCAAATGAGGAGAGATATATATATAGAGAGAGAGGGTGTATATATCAGATATATATGTATGTCTCTGGTTTTTTGCTCAACCCAATCAAATGAGAAGGAGGCTTCCTTATATAGGCAAAGGAATGGCCAAGCTTCTAAGACAAGCTATTCAAAAAGGGTCAAGGGGGGTCAAGGCTTCCAAGGGAAGCTAAGCAAAGGGTGCAAGCTTCTTGAGGAAGCTTTGACAAAGGGTCAATCTTCCTCAAGAAGCTTGAGCAAAGGGTGCAAGGTGGTTGGGTCAAAAAGGGTCAAAGGCTCAAAATAGCCACATATATGCACGGGGGAGCAGGGTCTGTGCATCCCAGCTGGCACAGCTGGCATGCACCAAGCCTGGAGGGTGCAAAGGGTGCAGACCGGCCAGAAAATGAGGTCGTCGGCCAAAATAAATGGCCGGTCGGCACAATAAATTGCCGGTCGGCTAAATAGATTTCCGATAGATGCTGCCATGGTCGAAAAGCGGCCAGTGGGTGTCCAAATTGAAGCCCCGGAAGTTAGCTTTCCAATGCCGAAACCTTGCATTAAAATTCGTCCTGTGAAAAAAGTTATGCCCTTTTTTGGTGAAGCCGCGCAGATTCGATCCAACCGGGATGATGCCCAACTTCAACTGATCATATCTCCCCCACCCGGACTTGGCTTTAAGAGATTCTTGAGTGAAAAATGAAGCCCCGGAAGTAAGCTTTCCGACGGTGGTGGCCCCATAGCTAAACTCCAAGTGTACAGACAGATAAGCCCGATTCGACGAGGGCTGCTCGACTCACTTCTACCCGGATTCATGCCGAACTTCTCCCAAACTAGTTTTCTCCTCTCCTTTCCTCTTTTCTTCAACTCCAAACCCCTAAACAAAGTGTTTTGAAAGATTTGCCTCTCTCCTTGCCAAAGAAACTAAACATTTTCCCTGCACACCTTTCTCCACCAAGTAAACCATCAGTAATGCCCAAGTCTTATGGGCGGTCAAAAATGGGGTGTCTACAGTTGCCCCTCTTTGACAGAACTCGTAAGTCATAACAATGACGGGAGTGAGTGTCAAAGCCCAAAGACGACCCATTTTTGACAAGGCCGAGGACTTGGACAAACAAACAAAATACCAATAAATAAATGGTTGTGCCCGCAGGCTGCCTACGTATCCCTTTGCAAGGAATCAAACCAGCGTAGTTCAAGGCAGGATGCAAAGTGATGCACGATGCAAGTGCATAACTTATGATCATGCAAAGAGAGCTGTGATGAAGCAATTATGCAAAATAAATGCAACATTTTAAGCGAATGCTATGTAAGCAAGTAAACATGAACCAAACTGCATCTCATGCAGAAAGGATGTAATAGAATGATGCAATAGAGAGTACAATAGATGCAAAGGGTGACATACTCCAACCACGCTAGACTCGTGAGTGGAGGCAGAACAAAGAAAATCCATCAGGAGCGCATTCCATGCAACCTAAGATAAATTCCAAACACGCTGAAAAATCGTGTGAGGAAGGGGTGGCTCCAATCACGCTGAAATCGTGAGAAGAGGAAAACAAATTCTAAAAACAACCCACCCAGCGCGTCTACATCGCAACCTGGGATAAATTCCAAACACACTGAAATCGTGTAAGGAACGAGACACTCAAACCACACTAAAATCGTGAGAGGAGGTCCAACAAACCGCCTACCGCGTCTACAACGCAACCTGGGATAAATTCTAAACACGCTGAAAATCGCGTAAAGAACGGGACACTCAAACCATGCTGAAATCGTGAGAGGAGGTCCAACAAACCGCCCAACGCGTCTACAATGCAACCTGGGATAAATTCCAAACACGCTGAAAATCGCGTAAGGAACGGGACACTCAAACCACGCTGAAATCGTGAGAGGAGGTCCAACAAACCGCCCAGCGCGTCTACAACGCAACCTGGGATAAATTCCAAACACGCTGAAATCGCGTAGGGAAATGGGACAGGGAGAAACATAGGGACATATCCCGGTGTTTCGGAATGGTGTGAGCATTGGAACGTATTCCGAGCGCTTTTAACCGAAGAGGGAGAGACATAGGGACGTATCCCGAGGATTAGGGACGTATCCCAAAGGTTAGGGACATATCCCAGGGTTTAGAAAAGGAAGAAGAAACATAAGGACGTATCCCGGTGTTTCAGAATGAAGGAGAAACATAGGGAAGTATCCCAGCGTTCCGCAAGGAATGAGAAACATAGGGACGTATCCCGGTGGTATGGAAACATAGGGATGTATCCCAAGGATTAGGGACGTATCCCAGAGGTTAGGGACGTATCCCAAGGATTAGGGACGTATCCCAAGGATTAGGGACGTATCCCAAAGGTTAGGGACGTATCCCAAAGGATTAGGGACGTATCCCAAAGATTAGGGACGTATCCCAAAGATCAGGGACGTATCCCAAGGATTAAGGACGTATCCCAAAGATTAGGGACGTATCCCAAGGATTAGGGACGTATCCCAAGGATTAGGGACGTATCCCAAAGGTTACGAACAAGGAAGAGAAACATAGGGACGTATCCCCGGTGTTTCGACAAAGGAAAAGAAACATAGGGACGTATCCCGGTGTTTTGGAGAGGAGGAGAAACACAAGGACATATCCCGGTGTTTCGGAGAGAAGGAGAAACATAAGGACATATCCCAATGTTTCGGAGAGAAAGAGAAACATAGGGACGTATCCCGGTGTTTCGGAATGATGTGAGCATTGAAACGTATTCCAAATGCTCTTAACCAGAGAAGGTCTAACCCGTCTCACGCGCGAGGAGAAAGAATGATAATTGCAAGTGAAAAGGTGCATAACAATGCAAGTAATAAGCATGACAATGCTAGATTGATGTGCAAAATCAATGCAATGAATGAGCATAACAATGCTAGTGAAGTGGGTGCATAACAATGCAATTGGAACGTGCATCACAATGCAAGTGGAATGGGCGTGACAACGCATATTTGGAACAAAATGCCGAATATGGGAATACAAGCCTTAACAGGACCAATTCAAACACAACCTCTGATTTACCTTTCGGAGGGGTCACAATATATATTTCAAAAGGATACACCTCGTGCATGCCGACTGACGATGAGCTACGCATCGAAGACATGAATTGAAAATTCCGCAGAAACAATTTGAGCTGAAAGTTGGTTGCTCTTGCTTATACTTCCAAAACGCAGTTACTACCTTTCTTTCCTGGCAAGGACTGGTTTTCTGAGGGAGCACTTTGATTGCCATTCTGGCTTGAAGCAGACCTGATCTTGAGCTTGAGGTAGAGGCACACCCATACTTCAGAGTAGTGACAAGGCCTGAAGAGGTACATCCGGAATACAATCACGGAATTTGCCGAAGGTGAAACACACTCAGATGCTTCGATTTTCCCTCTTTTCTTTTGCTTTGCAGTCCGGAATCTATATAGCTTCAGATAGATTCTGATTTTACTGTTCTCACATGACCTGGGTTGAACCCTGCGGTTTTATGAAAGAACGAATCTTGTTTTGTACAAACGTGAAGAATGGCACAGCACTCTGAGCACAAAACAATTTTATTTTTGAAATTAAGAAATGAGTTCTTAACCGGGTATTGAGCCTACGACTGAACACAGAGAAAAAGACTTAACAACGAAAAACAAAAGGTAAACAACCTAAACACATCGAGACACGCTCGGAACGACTCAAGACAAGAATCAAGACAAAACAAAAGACACGACACACAGACGTGCGCAGGGAGCCTGTTTCACCGAGTATTGTTTCCCACCCTTTCTCATTTGTGATCCTCACATCACTCGGCCCTCAAGCTCTATTTTTCTGGAAAAGCCCTTTTCTCACTTTTTTTCTCATCGGACATCTCTCTATTCTTCAATCTCTCATTTTTCAATCCCTCCCCTGGGTGGTTGATGGATAAGCTGGAAATTGTGGGCTCTTGCTTCTGGTATTCTACCAGATTCTCAATCTTGTTCACAACAGTGAGCTTCTTCCATAGAGGGGCTGCGCTACAACTGGGCGTGTAGCAAATTTGCAGTTGACATCGGTTGACGATGCTCTGCTGGGGAGTTTGGACGTGATCAGATTTGTCTAGATGAGGAAGTGGAATATCTTGATCCATTCCAACTCGTGCTTCGCACTTGGCTCGATACCTCGTTGCTTGGAGGATGAGAGAGCTTTTCGGCCCTTTTGTGGTCAGCTTCAGTGGTGCCCTTTCTGGCAAGTAGAGTGCCCTTCTTGGCGAGTAGTTGATGACGGGGGAAAGAAAGAACACTTGACTCAACTGTGTCCCTAATTCATCACTTTGACCATTTTTTGGTTTTCTACGAAAACAATTTTGACCAATATGAGAGTTAGGTTAACACACACTGGTTCGATTTTTTATTTGAAATCATGCGAGTCAGGCTATGAGCACTGAAAATTTTCCTTTTTTGGGTCCAAGAAATGGTCCAGTTTTTGGAAAAGATTGAACAATTTTTGAGAAAATTAGTCAACCTTAGTAAAAATTCTCAAAAACTATTTTTGCAAACGGCCAACGCTTAACAAGCACGGAACCTACTCTTGAGACGCACAACCTCGGATCTGGAGGAAAATGGAAAATTGCCCCTTGTCTAGATGGCACTGCACGGCAACAGAAAGTTGCCCCTTGTTTGAATGGCACCGCAACACATTGAATGGCAACGGAAAGTTGCCCCTTGTTTGAATGACACTGCGGTGCATTGAATGGCAACGGAAAGTTGCCCCTTGTCTGAATGGCACCGTAGTGCATTGTAATCAGTCCTCAGAGCGATGATTGCAACTGAACTCCCGGATACAGAAAAGATGACTAGAACCATCACATGGACACAGTTGAATTTGAAGTATTTTACGGCTGGACTTCAGAATGAAGTTGCCTACGTATCCCAAAGATGAGAATCAAGCCTTACGTAGTTCGGGGTAAGGTACACTCGGGTATTATCCTCTCCTTTTTAGGCTCTAACTTTTGCCAAGACGCCCGTTGCGGGTTTTCGACCTTGCGAGCTTTGTTTTTCTTTTTCTTTTTCGATTTTCTCTTCTTTTTTTTGAATTTTTTGTATCTTTTCATTCTTTTTTTTTTCTCTTTTGCATTTTTTTTTTGCTTTCTTTTTTGTATTTTTCTCTTGCTCTAACTTTTGCCTGGGTCGCCCTTCCGGGTTTTCGGCCCAGCGAGCCTCTCAAAGGGTAAAAGTGTAACAAGTCCATGCCAAATGGTTTTAGGGTTTTGAAGCCATCCGTATCCAGGAGAGTGGCAGTTGTATTGATTTACTGAAGGATCCATCTTCGGCTGTTTAAGTATATCTGACATTTTTGCCCCTAGTTTGAGGGGGGCTTCTGACCTAGCTTTACAAGCTTCCTTTGATCTGATCTTCTTGATCTGACTTTCGTGCCTCTTGTTCGAGGGCTGCTTCAAAATTGGCCACACGGGCCTCCTCTGATAGTTGACCGTTGAATGTTCCGACTGAGTTCGAGGTTCAAAACAAACGGGTCGAATCTTGAGGCTGAGAGCGATCCTAGGCTGCACAATCTCAAGAGCGATTCCACACAGGTCTTCGTAGGACCGCGCAAAACATTTTGTTTTTGAAAATTTTTAAGAAGGCGACAGATCGCTCACGCTGAAGATAGTGTGGAACCAGTCTGGATCCAGCCAGGGTCCTTCTTAGTACTCACGCCGACAAGCATGACTTCAATCATTAAGGGCTTAGCATGCCTCTCCTTCTCTCAATTTGATCAAGATTTTGCAAAACCCAAGGAATTCCTTCCTCTTCGTTTTTTGTCACCGCGGTGTTAAAGAGGTTTTGAAAAACTAAAGGTCAATGCAATGAATTCAAGGCACAGAAAAGACACAACTTCTAGTCATATACTGCCATCTCATTCAGAACTTCTGGCACAACTAGCACACGGCAAAAGCAAA
This sequence comes from Camellia granthamiana, assembly GCA_036172215.1. NCBI lineage: Eukaryota > Viridiplantae > Streptophyta > Magnoliopsida > Ericales > Theaceae > Camellia > Camellia granthamiana. Next base: position 758,630 of record JAXFYN010000094.1, on the reverse strand, counting down.
TGTAAGAGTGTGAAAATCACTGGTATTCCATTGAGATCTGTTGGCATAACTGGCTCCAAGGCAGAAACAGACTCAAAAGAAAGCAAAAAGACAAACACAAAACAAAATAGTGATGTCCGAGGTAACACTCCTGGAATCACCCGACTCCAACAAAACGGGACTGACTCGATACCACAAGACAGACCCGACTGACTCAGTATGAAAAGACTATCTCAATACAAAAAGACAAGACTGATCCAATGCCCAAGTCAGAAAGCAAAATTAACAGCATTTGTACATTGCTCAAAACAGTGCACGCCATCCACCACATCTGAAGTAAACTGAATGACGCCCGCAGGTGGTTCATTCCCCGATCACATATTCACATTATCCCCCAAGTTCACCGATCCAGTGCCGATAGACTTTGAAGGGTCTGGTGCGACGATAACTCCTTTATCAATCAGATCTTGTATTTCGTGGCGAAGACGATAACAACTGTCAGTGCCGTGGCTGACTTGTTGATAGAAGGCGCAATGCTTGGCCGGATCATGGAAGGAAGGGAGTCTATTTGGCAGTGGCCGTAGCTCTAGGGGTTTCAAGTGCCCCTTTTTAATTAGGACCCTCAAGGCCGCTGATAAAGACATGTACAGTGGCGTGAACACCCTCTGGCTCCGAGATGGGTGTTTCGAGGTTTGTGGCTTTTTGCTGGATACACCAGCAAAGGGATTGACAGGCGCTGACTGGGTTTGCTGATCCCTTCCAAGCATGGGATTAGAGCTAAAAGGAACATTCTTGGTACAAAGGCCCTTTTCCCGGCTTGCCCTTTGATTTGAACTGCTCTCATTCTGAGTGGCGAAAGTGTCATCCACAGTTTTTGCGACAACTGCGAGTACTTGCTATTTGTTCAGCCCCTCGGCTTTCAAAGCCTCAGCAGCCAACTGAAGATGTTCATGGGGACTAATGCTTGCCCCTGCCTTGTTCTTATCACTGGTCTCCACTTTGCTAAGAGATTGGCCTTCTCCCAATGCAGCCCGTCCCAAGGTTAGGGAGCCTTTTGACATGAACTCCCTGGTATGTGATGCGGTTGATGATGGAGCCAAAACTCCAAAGGCCAGATCTACCACAGTTCTCTGAAGATCTTCGATCATCCTCATCAGCTCAGAAGTAGTGGGTTCATGGGTTTGGGATGATTGGGGTTCAGATGCACCCATCATGTATAAATCCATGCTTTCTGGGATAAACACCTCAGGCTTGGGTAGATGGGCCGGGGTGATGTATACGCTGGGGTCGTAAGGGACAGCCAATGTATGGATGAGGTTGAGATGTAGAGGTGACGAGTCAGTACTAACCTGAGGTCCTTTTGGTGAAGCTAGGGTCTTTTCGTCAATAAGATCTTGAATCTTATGACGGAAGCGGATGCAACGGTTCGTATCATGACCGTGCTGCTGATGATAGGCACAGTATTTAGCTGGGTCATATCTTGGTGGAAGAGGGTTTGGAAGGGGTTGGGGTTCTAGGAGTTCTAGGTGCCATTCTTCTCGCAGCTTTTTCAAAGCTTGAGAGAGACTCATATAAAGAGGATGGAATTTTCGGGCTTGGGGCCGAGTTGAAGTGGTTGGTTTTTGGCCATTGAGGGAAGTGGTGATAGTGCCTACTTCTGAGCATTTCGCAGCTGTGCTACCATTAGTAGTAGCATTGGGACTGTGAGCAACATTCCTCTTCAAAGGCTCATTATCTTCTGCAAAGATCCCTTGTCGGATGGCCTCCTCGATTTGAACCCCCATTTCATGAAGGGCTGGAATGGTAAACAGAGGTAGAATGACCATCTTTTGCAGCAACTTGCCATGCAGATTCCGAACAATCATCCTGATCTGATCTTTGTCGGAAGGTTTTGTAGTCATCATTGAGGCCTTTGCTCTCCATCTCGTCACGAACTCTGAGAAACCCTCATTTGGCCCTTGGCGGGTGACTTCAAGATCACGAGTTGTGACCTCAATCTGTGTGTTGTAGGAGTATTGATCACTGAAGGCCTCAGCCATCTCTTCCCAATTCTGTTTCACAGAGTTCTCCAATTTTGCATACCAGATTGCGGCTATCCCAGACAGGGTTCGGTCGAATAGTGACAATTTCTGGGCTGTGATCAAACCCATTGGTCTCAGGATATCAGAAAACAGGTGGAGGTGCACCATTGGGTCTTCAAAGCCATCGAATCGATCGATATGTGGCATCTTGAACCGATCTGGTAATGTCACCACTAAGTCGGTATAACCATCCTCTATATCAGGAATAGAGTGGGCCCCCTGAGACTTTTTAAACAATTTCTCAAGCTTGCTCACTTTCAATGCTGTGGGGTCCGTCTTGAACTCAAAGAGAGGGTCTGGTAGGTTGGTGGGTGTTTTAGATAGCTGGGGTAGAACTGGGGGTGAAGCTGGCCCGATTGGAATGTCCGTATCATCCTGGACATGGGTTGCCTCCCCGAGTATGGGAACTCTTGGTGGGGGAGGAGCCTGGTGTGAAGTAGATACTCTGGTTTGCTGCCCTAGCCTGGCAATTGTCTCTGCCTGTTGGGTTATGACCACGGCCTGTTGCTTGGCGGATTCTGCTTGACGGGCAGCGTCTTGCTGCATGGCTTTCATACTATCCTGGAGTTGGCGCACCATCTCTTCCAGACTCGACATATTGTCTTGATCTAATTAAGCAACCGGTATATCTGTGTCTGTAGTAGGCTCGGAAATCTCAACCCGACTGCTCAAAGATCACTGATTTGGTAGCTATTGTACTGGTGGTCTGTGCCCGACTAGCCTTCTCTGGCCCTGATTACCCTTGAACTGAGTCTCTGACCTGACAAAGTCTACCAGCACAAATCCAATGTACCCGGGGGATAGTGGAGCCTTCTGAAGCTATGGTTCCAAGACTACCTAGCAAAAGAGAAAACAGACAGCATCTCAGCCCAATTTCACTGGAACGGACAGTGGAACGACTGTACTCAATACTGATAACTGTTCCCCAAATATCTTCCTGTAAATTGATACCCTCGGGTAAAAATGATTCCCCAAATACTAATGCTGATGCCCACAGGCCAGATACCCAGACTTGCAAACTGGTATATGCGTTCCTGTAGAGATACACTCTAAAAGCACATAGCAAGTAAGAAAGAGACAAAACACCCCTATGTTGAGGTAGGGTTTCCCTGTCCTATTTTGTCAGGAACTAGGGTTTCACTACGCACACAGCGGTTTCAAACAACCTAACATCAGGTGAGCAACCTGTCCTAGTTTGGAATGGTCACTATGGATTTCAATATGCACTAGGTCGAATGGTCAAAAAGGGTGCCCCGGTAAAACCGAGGTTTGTGTTCCCATACTGTCAGAGCCCATAACCGGTCAGCCTTATGGTCATGCCTTGACAAGACAAGCCTCCGACAAACCGTTCAGAAATGGCAGATGGCAAACACGATGTCCTAGGCGCACCAATGCACATACAATGCAAAGAAACACATAAATGAGATCAAAACAGGATATCACGAGTTCGAGTCAAGCTCTCTAATTCCCCAGCAGAGTCGCCAGAAACTGTAGACGTCCCCGAACGCCCCGGGAGGATGAGGTCCCGTTCCATTCGTTTTGCGAATCTACTACAGTTTGGACTCAAATTGTCACGGTTCTTAATCTGAACCAAAGAGTCCAAATCCGGCAAATCGTTTTGAGAAAACAGATTTTTGAAAGAAATACCAAACATGGACTGCTTTGCCAGATACAGAGTCGCCACCTAAATATTTCATTTTGGAGGAATTTAGGAAACCCTAACTCGGTGCCAAAGGCCACGTGTCCGTCATCACCAAAGTTGCCTCGGCTCGGGAACTTGGGTACGATTGGGGAAGGTCAGCTATGAGCACCCCCTCTCGCCCGATCCGAAGATCGGCCTCTACTAACCATGATATCCAATTTTGAAAACGTTTATGCATTCTTATTCCGGTTATTAGCCTAGAATCACTATGTTATGCGCACAGCAAACAAGTATAGACCAAATCGCCTAAATTGGAACAAAACATAGCATGTTTGTTTTGAAAATGGTTTGCTACTCACAAGTAGGCTAAAAGGCAAGTTTTTCCACCCTCAAGTGGGCTTTAGGAAAGACGGTTTTGCCACTATCTAGTGGGCTTAAAACTCACAGTTTTAATGCATTATTCCAATTTAGGTAATTCAACCTCCATCCACAGGCATTCAGGCAGTTATATTACATAAGCAGCTAGCCTCATGGTAATCATACTGTCATGGCAACACTCACACGCATGCAAGGATGCTAAAGCATAAAAGCTCACCTAGTACTCCAAGCCAAAACAGAAACTAGTTAATAATCATATGCATGATCCTAGTTCATGTTAAGATAGCTAATGCAACACATGCAAGATGCAACTATGATAGGCTCGGCTATCCTAAACGTGGCATGTGAAATGCTGCAATTAACAAGTACTCAACTTGGAATTGAAATGCAAGTGCAGTTAGCATGATGTGCCGAGCCCGGTGCATGTAAGACAAATGTATGGATGCACGCATGCATAGCATAAGGTATGCTAAATTAAACATGTCCTAATACTAACCATCAAAGCAGATAAGTAAAAGGGAGAAAGAAGTGGGGATTGGAAGACATGCACACACGCACCCACACTTATTACAAATACGCCCTCACTCGGAGGGACCGAATAAATATTACAGTCCGAATAAATAACTAACTACTTAATTAATTATTACAGAACTCCTATTTAATTAACAAATTAAATGCAAAAGGAAGGTGGCCACGGCCCCTGCCACGGGATGCGCGAATGATGCATGCTTGACCCATATCGCCCAGAAACTCGTTGCCATAGCACTGTTGCCTCTGTTTTTCACTGTCCTGCTCCTTTGAGGACTGCCAAAGTCTAAGGGCATGCTCTCTGGATGTTGGGGAATACCACCGGCTGGGAGGGATGGCCACCGGCCATGGGAAATGGTCACCGGCCGCTGATGAAGTTATCGGCCATTGATGGATTGCCGGTCGGCACTGTATTTAGCCGACCGGCCAAAGCTTCCTGCAGAACCCTTGAAGAGCAGCAAACCAGGGGGTTTTGAACCAAATTTCTGAGCTTCCAACCTCTGCAAAATAGTCCCAAGGTGCTGGAATGGAGGATGGAGGTCTTGTGCTATGAGTTGTAGTGTAAAATGGCCAAGAACCTCACACTTTGAGCCCTCTAACACACCCAAATGAGGAGAGAGAGAGGGAGATATAGAGAGAGAGGGTGTATATATCAGATATATATGTATGTCTCTGGTTTTTTGCTCAACCCAATCAAAGGAGAAGGAGGCTTTCTTATATAGGCAAAGGAATGGCCAAGCTTCTAAGACAAGCTATTCAAAAAGGGTCAAGGGGGGTCAAGGCTTCCAAGGGAAGCTAAGCAAAGGGTGCAAGCTTCTTGAGGAAGCTTTGACAAAGGGTCAAGCTTCCTCAAGAAGCTTGAGCAAAGGGTGCAAGGTGGTTGGGTCAAAAAGGGTCAAAGGCTCAAAATAGCCACATATATGCACGGGGGAGCAGGGTCTGTGTATCCCAGCTGGCACAGCTGGCATGCACCAAGCCTGGAGGGTGCAAAGGGTGCAGACCAGCCAGAAAATGAGGTCGTCGGCCAAAATAAATGGCATGTCGGCACAATAAATTACCGGTCGGCTAAATAGATTGCCGATAGATGCTGTCAAGGTCAAAAAGCGGCCGGTGGATGTGCAAATTGAAGCCCCGGAAGTTACCTTTCCAATGCCACAAACCTTGCATTAACATTCGTCCTGTGCAAAACGTTATGCCCTTTTTGGTGAAGCCGCGCAGATTCGATCCAACCGGGATGATGCCCAACTTCAACTGATCATATCTCCCCCACCCGGACTTGGCTTTAAGAGATTCTTGAGTGAAAAATGAAGCCCCGGAAGTAAGATTTCCAACGATGGTGGCCCCATAGCTAAACTCCAAGTGTACAGACAGATAAGCCCGATTCGACGAGGGCTGCTCGACTCACTTCTACCCGGATTTTGCCGAACTTCTCCCAAACTAGTTTTCTCCTCTCCTTTCCTCTTTTCTTCAAATCCAAACCCCTAAACAAAGTGTTTTGAAAGATTTTCCTCTCTCCTTGCCGAAGAAACTGAACATTTTCCCTGCACACCTTTCTCCACCAAGTAAACCATCAGTAATGCCCAAGTCTTATGGGCGGTCAAAAATGGGGTGTCTACAATAATAATAGAATAAGGATAAAGAACAAAGAAAGCAGAGAAGAAAACCTAGGGGGACTACACTTTGATGATCCCACACAGCACAACACATCCAATTCCTTCCTTAGTTTCAACCTTTTGTTTCTCTTCTCTCTCTCATGGCTACTTATAGCGACCCCGGTCTTTCCCTAGATGGTTGTTGTATCCGGACTTAGGTTCCGTGGATTTTGTTGTTATATATATGTTGTTGTCATCCTTTAATTCCTTATCTTTGAGTTATGGGTTGTATTGGGCAGGTTTGTTACAGGTTGGCAGTGTTTCGGAGCAAAGGGTTGCTGCCCAGAATTTTGGTCTTTCGCTCGAGCGAGCAGTTTGTCGCTTGAGGGAGCTTTGTTTTGATCCTTCGCTCGAGCCATGGTTTCTTCGCTCGAGCGAGCTTTGTTTTGATCCTTCGCTCGAGCCATGGTTTCTTCGCTCGAGCAAGCGACTGCGTCTGGGCTTAAGACCTGAGAGCTGTGTTTCTTGGCTTGAGCGAGATTTCCTTTGCTCGAGCGAGTGAGGTGTATGTTTTCGAGTTCTTCGCTCGAGCGAGAATTATGTCGCTCGAGCGAGCTTCTGGGTTGCAGACCTAAAGCTTCGAGTTTTTGGCTCGAGTGAGACTTTCTTCATTCGAGCGAGTCTTTCTTGTGTCTGGTGGCTCGAGCGACCAATCCTTCGCTCGAGCGAGCCTGTTTTATATAAATACGCAGCAGCAGTTTTAAACATAGTTTTTCATCCTCTTTTGTTTTAAAAACCCTAGGTCCGTGTTCTCTCTCCCTCCACTCACCTTCTCTCTTAGGTTTCATCTAGTTTTAGGGTGTTTTTACCCTAGGTTCTTTGTTAAAAAGATAGAGGGACACGAGGGCTTTACTTTAATTTGAGCGTTGGGCGATTTGGAGCATTTTGGATTTTGGTCTCCATCTCCTTTCAAGTTCTTCACTTCGAGGTAGGGATACCCTACTCCATCTTATAGGTTTTGTCCTATGTTTTGGTTATTTTGATATGTTGGGGTCGTTTGGTAATTTTGGAAAAAACTAGGGTTTGTAGTATAATTTGGGAAAATTATAGAATAAGTTAAATTCGTGAAATTGGGGAATTACGAGATTAAATGGTGTAGTTGGATAATTTAATCACTCACCTATGAAAATGTTGAGTTTATCTTTGTTGGTACATTTATTTCCTGTTTAGAAATAACTGTTTTGGGCTATCGATGGAGGATAGTCGTGATTGTTGTAGACATTGCATGTTGATTAGGGAAAACTGAAACTAATCACATTGAATAAGTCATTGAATATGACATTTGAATTAATACAGCAAATACATGTATTGATTGAGTAGTGTGTATGACAAGTGTTAATACATTGTATATGCATATTGTTTGGGAGGAGATAAGGGATGTACTCCACGGTTTGGGAGGAGATAGGGGATGGACTCCTAAACCGGATATTGTTTGGGAGGAGATAGGGATGGACTTCATTAGTACCACTAATATGTGTACTTATTGATTTATGGAAGTGTTTCAGTATGAGCCTTAGTCTCATTTGAATTGTTGGTATTGGAAGTAATGTTGATGTGAGATATAGTCTCATTTTGTAGTTTGGCCAGGTTCTGAGCCATGTCTGTGTAAATGAAAAGTTGAATAATAACGGAAAGTGAAACATGTCATGGACATTATTGTCATGAAACTGAATTGTGTTATAATTGATCTTTAAGTGTTAACCATCTATCGGATGCTATTGCTTTAGTCAATTTCTATATTTGGTTTAGTATATTTCTGTTGGGCTGTGGCTCACCCTATACGAGAACATCATTTTTAGGTCCAGGTGATATGCTACCTCCAAGGACTTAGCTTGGAAGGATTTGGATTTGAAGACTTGTTTTTAGTTAGTTGTTTTATTTTGTATACTACATGTAAACTCAAACCCAGGGCTTAATTTGTAGTTGAGTTAGTACTCACGCTTTGTGTCCAAGTGTTGGCTTGGAAAGATGTAAGCCCGTAGGGAAGTTACTTTCATTGTTATGTGCAATGTCTTTTAATAAGAATACTCTGATGAATGGAATAATGTTTTGTTTTCTTTTACAAATGCATGTCACCATTGTGTATATTATGGATTTATTTTGAGGGCGTGACACTACTGCTGCTAGGGAAATTGTTAGAAGCACTAAGGCTTTCCCTCTCTCTCTCACTCTCTCTCTCTCGACTTTGTTATACATAACATAAAAGACTCTAAATAATTATCCTTTGTTATATTATATTTTCTCTCTCCATTAATTTAAATAAAATACAACTATTATTAGATCAAAATATACTTACTAATTTTTCCTTTTTTTTTATATAAAAAATCTTGCCTTAAAATTGAAGACTTTCACCATAAATTTATTTTAGGTTTAAAATTAATTAAAAGACCCTTCAAATATTTAATTTGCCCTTTAGGATTCACCATCAAAATTTTGGAGATTGTAAAATTATTATTGCTTTTATTATTTATTTATTTATCTGGTTTTCACATTTCCCCTCCCTCCCCCCTAAAAGAAAAGTTTCGTCATCGAAACTAACCTGAGTAAATCATGAGAATAAGTATGGGTATTTCTCGCGGATCTCCTCCTTGCGTTCCCAACTTACCTCTTCAACTAGATGATGACGCCAAAGTACCTTAACCAATTTAATGGCCTTTGTACGTAACATTTTCTCTTTCGAATCCAAGATTTGAACAGGCATCTCTTCATACAAAAAATCCTCTCTAATTTGAAGCGGCTCATAATCTGTCACATGCGATGGACTGTGCACATATTTCCTCAGCATAGACACGTGAAACACATTATGCACTCCTACCAACCTAGGGGGTAAAGCAACACGGTACGCAACCTCACCGACCTTCTTCAATACTTCAAATGGTCCAATGTATCTAGGACTCAACTTTCCTTTCTTTCCAAACCTGATGACTCCTTTCCATGGTAATACTTTCAAGAATACCATATCCCCCACATGAAACTCTAAATCTCTCCTATAATGATCAGCATTCCTTTTTTTTGTCTATTTTGAGCAGTCAATAATCTCTCTTTGATGGTGATAATTTTCTGTGTAGCATCCTCCACCAAGTCAAGTCCTAACAATTGCCTGTCACCAACCTCATACCAACACAAAGGAGATCTACACTTCCTCCTACACAAAGCCTCATAAGGAGCTACTCCCAAACTAGAATGATAACTATTATTATACGCAAACTTCATGAGCAGAAAATAATCATCCCAATTACCTCTCCACTCTAAAGCACAAGCCCTCAACGTATCCTCAAGGGTCTGAATAGTTCTCTTTGATTGCCTATTTGTCTGAGGGTGGTAAGTTGAACTCAAATTTAATCGAGTACCCATAGCTGACTGTAGCACACCCTAAAACTTAGACACAAAACGAGGGTCCCGATCAAACACTATTGACACAGGTGCACCATGCAATCTAACAATTTCCTTTACATACAGTTGCGCAAATCGAGCTAGAGAATAATAGTTCATCCGTACTACAATAAAATGTGCTGACTTAGTTAATCTATCAACAATTACCCAAACTGCATCGTGATTATTACTAGTACGAGGTAATACACACACGAAGTCCATGGTAATATGATCTCACTTCCACTCTGGTATAGATAAGGATTGTTGTAGCACTCCAGAAAATTTTTTTTCCTCTTCTCATCGCTCTAGTGATGGAATGATCGCTCGAGCGGTCTCGCGAAGCTCCCAGTACTTTTGCAGGTCTGAGTGAGATTCTGAGAGTTATTGGTGTTCGCTCGAGCGCAGGAGTGGCCGCTCGAGCAATCTGTCTTATCTGGTTTGAACTTCTAGGAGTTTGTCTTGTTCGCTCGAGCAAAGGATTGGTCGCTCGAGTGAAGTGTCCGAATTCAACACATTTAAAAGTCACTTTTGGTCCACTTTTCTTTATTCTCTCTTGCTCCTTCTCTCTCTTCTTCTTCTTTTCCACAATTGTTATGGGTTTCAAGCTTTCATGCTTGGGTTTCATCTATTTTCTTTCCTTTTCTACCCCATGTTTCTTATATAAAAAAGAAGAGCATGTCGAGGGCTTTCTATCCATCTAAGCGGATCACATTCTCGTTGAAGTGGAAATTTCGGGTTCATCCCCTTCTTCCTTAAAGTAGAGATT